>CAJVQA010002814.1:0-20994 GCA_910591915.1 Cetraspora pellucida | reverse complement strand
TAGTTGTACTTAATTATATATTACTGAAATAAAGGACTAGAGAAAAGACCTCTCTTAAAAAAAAAAAAAAAAAAAAACAAACATTATACAAAATATAAAACATTAAATAAATCTATTCTATTTTGTAAGAAGAAACAGTTTCACAGAGATGTGGCGACCTAGTGAAGTGGTCAGGTTGTCAACCCCTCAAGTGGTAAGTTGGGTGTTCAAATCTCATCGACAGTGAAAATTTGGATAATCACTTATGTAATATTCATATTATGACAACTGTTACTAATGGTTGAGTTAGAATACCTGTAATAGCAGTCACACCAGCATGACTGGCAGGTCATGAGGCATCTGTGCAATGTTGGAGTTACACAAAGGAATGCAAACTGACATATTGGGTAGTGCAAACATTAGATAAGTCCTCGTAGCTATGTAAATCCATTGAAATTGGATAACAAGAAGTCCATTTGGGAAAACCTGAGTAAAGAGATAGCTGGATCTTCAACGACTCTACTGTAAAGGCTAGCCTAGTGAAACAGATACCTAGTGAAACAGATATCTAGGTCTAGTACTTAGTCCTAGTAGCTGGATGGGTAAGAACCTCCAGGTTGGGAGTCTCAGAGGTGCCACCAACCAGACCATCAGAATGAACCAGAGGAAAAGGATATTGGGCTAACCTGATATACTAATGGACTGGTTGTAGTCCTACATAGGCTATCTGAATTGGAAGTCTGGTAAAAGGGTAGAGGAAAAGGCAGGGGTATACTAAAGTACCAAGGTTATGCTGTGAAGTAGATGCTAGAGTCTAAGTAAACTCTACAAGGGCATAGCAGTTTAATGGTTAGCCCTGACTGCAAGTGTTGGTTCTATCATAGTAATACCTAGGTTAGCTGTAAAAATGTGTACAGAAGGCTCTAGGAGGTTTACCTTAAAGATAAATTAGTCCTAAGGTTGAGGATGATGATCTGATACATCTGAGATGACTAGTAATATTAACACAGGTTACAGGTTCAGAGGGTTTAAAGTGAAACATCCAAGCAGAGGTGTTAGATATGGCAATTGGTGAGGAACCTTTGGGCAGACTCCTTAAATACAGAAGGCTCTGGGGGGTTTACCTTGAGGATAAATTAGTTCTAAGGTTAAGATGATGATCTGGGCATCTGGAATAACCTAGTGATGTTAACACTGTTACAGGTTCAGAGAGTTTAAAGTAAAACATCCAAGCAGAGGTGTTAGGTAAAGCAATTGGTAGAGAACCTTTGAGTAGACTCCTTAAATAGGTAATATAGAAAAGTTATATGTGTAGCCAATTGTATGCTCTCCTGTAGTGGTTCATTGAACCACAATACCAATAAGTGATTAATAAAAGTCAAAAGACCAAAGAAGTCATCTTAATATCAAAAAAAAAAAATCAAAAAAAATATCAATAATAATTTAAGAAGCAATTTTATATAAGATGTTAAAGTTTGAATTGTTAATATAAGTGACTTTGGAATAAGTCTTTTGAAACTAAAATTAGAATAAAATATGTTAGGTAATATATATAGAGGATTAAGAGCTAAGTGATAAAAAATTTTATTAATTAGATCTTGTTTTTAGTAAGTATTAAGATCAGGTTAATTGTTAGAAATAGTTTAATTAATAAAGATTTGAATAATCAGATTAAGTAAGATTAAGTTAATACAAGTGCACCAATAAGAATAAGAGTTAGATAAGTTGCAATAAAAACAAATAATATCTGAATTAGAGGTCTGCATCAGGTCCCACAGCCTGGCTTGGCCTATGAATTTTTGTGGGCCAGGCTGAGCCTGAAGCAAAATTTTATAATTGTGAACTGGGTCAGACCAAAAAATTTGCAAAACATTATTATTGCAGGCCAGTGCAGGTCTAAAAGTTTGTAAAATTATATAAGAAATTTTTGTAAACTGGGCTGGCTGAAGAAAAAATTTAATATATACAGGCTGACAAAAACATAGTAACTCTAAATATGAGCTGGGCTGAAACAGAAAAAAAATTTTAATCCTAAATGCAGGCCAAACTGGGCCTCAAAAATAGGCAATATACAGACCTCTAGTCTGGATATTGGTTTGAATAAATAGTGTGAAATAGTAAATATATTGGCAACTCATTGAGAAGAATTTTGAATTTAAATAATTTTAGTTGATTAAGTCTAAAATTATCAATATTGTATAAGAGTTTTTAGTTATAATTAAAATAAAGCCAAATGAATTTTCAATTAATATCTTGATTAAAGTATAATTAGTTATTATTATATTTTGTAATGCCTATATAGCTAAGATGTGAGCTTTACAGATTTGTTTGATGAAGTATTTTGTAAAAACTTCTACATAATGTTGTTTCTATTAAAAAATATGATAAGGATTATAAAAGTTTGTATAATTAAATAGAAGGAGTAATAATAATAAATATTGTTTAGCTAAGAAGTTTGTTTGCTTATTGAAATAATTATCTAAATAAGCTTGTACTTTGTAAAAGATAATTTGTAAGTTATATGATTTAATAATATTTAGAAGAGTGTGCTAAATAGGCTATGAGTTAAATTTAAATAGCTTGTTAAAATAAGTTGAATTAAGCTGAAAGTTGTTAAATTTAAATATTACTAATTGAGAATTAGTAAAAATGTTAACTACTGAATTACAAAGAGCAGTTGAAATTGCAGCAATAATTGAAAAAAACTTAACTTTATATAATAAAGATCATAATTGTATTTTAACAGAAAAGAAATTGATAGTTTGATTATTGTTATTAATTTAAATTTAACCAATACCTATTGTATATTGGTTAGTACTAATGTCAATTACAAAGCTATTAGTATAAAAGAATAATTGTTAATAGAAGTAGTTGTGATAAGAAATAAATATAAGTTTGTTAATAGCTTTATTTGAAATAAAAATTTCAAAAGCAACTGAATTGGTAATAAAAATACTAGATAAAGAAGAAGTACAAGTTGGATGCTTAACAGTTGTAGAGCAAATAAGATTCAGATAATTTGCATTAAGGTTAAGTTGTGTTTAGAATTAGTTCTATCAAAAAATTATATTAAAATAATTGCAAAAACTTTAACAGTACAAGATTGATTAATTTTTTGAAAATTAAGATAACATCCTATGCATTATTTATATTTAACAAGATATAAAAAATAGAATTTTGAGTAATTTAAATCTATATTAGAAGTCCAGTAAGTAATAGAGTAATAATTGAATAAAGAGAAATATTTTTATATTTTTTTTAATAATAATCTTATTATTGTGATATGAAAGTAACCAAAGTTTAGATTTTGTAAGTTTTTTAAATATATTAATAATATAAAAGATATAAAAGTTATAACTAGATAATTGGTAATATAATAATATGTTTTAGTAATAGAAGTGTGCTAGAATTGTATTCTCTAAATAAAAGAACCAAAAAGGTTTTTTATTTTTAGACAAGTATAGCAATCTGTGTTTTTAGTTTAGTAAAGTGCTGTTATTAGCTGTCTAGAGTTGTTTAAAATACATAATATTTAATAGTCTAAGTTGCTTTTTAAATTTAAGTATTTAGAATGCTATAATAAGATCAATTCTAGTAACTAATCTTCATTACTAATTGTATGAAACTATATTAGTTTGAAGTTGGTTAAAATTGTTATTTCAAGATAAATAAAAAGTTGAATAATTTTAAAGTTTAATGAGTGTTTATTAAAATTATCAATAATTGATTTAGAATAGTGTAAAATGCTAATAGAAGACTATAAGTTATTTTGTAACTGTTGGAGTCTTATTCAAGTTGTAATATTAAGAAGATTAGGATTGTTAATTTGTTAAAGATAATTAAAGATATAATGCTGAAGTTGAACATTTCAAATATTATAAATATTATATAAATGTGAATTAAGCATAATGCTGTTTGGTATATATTTGGAAAGATAAGATTTATGTTTTGCTACAGTAAGATATTTGGATAAAATTTAGTTATATATAGTGTAAAAAAGAATAACATTATATGGGCTAGGTGCTGAGAAAAGGGATGAAATTGACACTTTTTTCAAAAGCTGTTTTTTTATATAAATCAATTTAAAATAAGATTAAGATCATTTTTCATTTAAGACTCAAAATTAGTTGTATTAATAAAATTTTGTAATATAGCTCTTTAAAGTTTGCATTTTTTTATGATTTATTATAAGATTTACAACATAAAAATTGATTTTCTGAAGATCTTTTTTTTTGTCAATTTTGTCCCTTTTCTCAGCACCTAGCCTATATAATCTATATTCTAAAATTAAAATAATAACTATATTGATAATATAAGCAATTTGTTTGTCAGTAATTTTCTTTGTACTAATGATGTTAATAAGGTTAATGGCCTCTTCTTTTATTAGTTTAAAGACTTAAAATTGTTTATTGTTAAGTGTAAACTAATATTCAAGAAACTTAAAAGGTTTATTTTTAGGAATAGAATAAATTAAAAATCCAGAGAATTACATTAAAGTAATGAAAGAATTTGTAGCTAAAATAGGTTTGGTTGAATTAATTTGGATATTAGCTATTTGATAAAAGAAAGTAGCAGTTTTAGTTATTAGATTGAGGTCTTCTTTGGACTGTGCAATTCAGAGAATATTATTTATATAGACTAAAACTAAAACAATGTTTTTATGTTATAGATTTATAATAAATATAAGTTGGTTTTTTAGAATATAGATAAGAAGTATCTTGAGAATTGTGTAGCAATTTTGTGAATTAAAATATCATAATAGATTCTCCAGAATAGAGAAGTTATAGTTTCTTCTTAATTTAAATTATTTTTAACTGAGTAAAAATTAATAAGACTAAGGTTAGATATAACTTAGTTTTAATAATTAGTAAAAAAATTAATAAGTATTTTAATAAGGGGTTGAGACATTGATATTTATTTAAGAGACTTAGTAAAAAGCTTTAAATTAATAGAATCATATACTTTGCTTATGTCCTAATACAAAAGCCTTAATTGTTTGTTGTTACAACTAACATCTTTAATAATATTATTAAGTATATGTATAGGAATAAAGATGCTATTGCCAAGTAGAACAATTTAGTTATAAGAAGATAAAATAAAATATTGTATAAATATTAAATTAAGACAATTAGTAAAAAAGTTTAGTATAGAATTTTTAATGTATTTAACTAGACTAATGGGTCTTGTATTAAATAGGTTTTTATCAAAAATAGGTTTTTTAAATATTGGAAAAATGCAAACTTTTTTACATTACTTAGAATATAAGAAGTTTAAATATATCGATTAAAAAGAAAAACTATTTTTTAAAAAAAAGTAAAACTAGCTTGTTTAAGCATTTTATAGCTAATTCTAGATAGTCTATATGCTTTGTTATTAGAAAGTTGGCTAAAAGTTCTAGTAATTTTATCTAATAAAAATTTAGCCAAGACTGAATTATAGTAGTTTGGTTTGATTATAACTTTTGGTTTATATTTCTCAAACTAGTTAGTGTTAAATTTCTAAGTATTAATAAGTCTATAAACAGTCTAGTTGTCAAAATAATATTAAATATATTCTTTAATTAGTTTGAGATCTGTAATAATATTATTTGATGTTTTAATATTGATAAATTTTACTAAATTTTTGTAATAGTTAAGTATACTGTTGGAGTTGGTTTGAAGTTTAGAATATCTAAGATTGATATACTAATTTATTTGTTCTTAGATTTGTCATATCAGCTGATTTGAGTAATTTATAAATAGAGATTATTTTTTAAAATTTTAAAGATAAATAAATTTTGATCTATTGGTTTGTTTTAAATGATTTTACTAACAAAATGTTCATCTTTTTGAGATGATTCCAATAAGTTCAAAATCATTAAAATCCAATCACAAGATCACAAGATAATGTGCTGTCAAATAGTGATACACCTAAATAGAGAAGTTAATTGGTTAGTCCTATGTCTAACCAATAAACCCTACTATCTAAATGTATCACTATTTGACAGCATATTATCTTCTGATCCTGTAATTTGATTTTAATGTTTTAGGCTTGTTGGAATCATCTTAAAGAAATAAACATTTTGGTAGCAAAATTATTTAAAACAAATCAATAAATCAAAAGTTATTTATCTTTAAAATTTTAAAAAAATAATCACTATTTATAAATTACTCAAATCGGCCCATATATTTAATGTTTTCAATATTTTGGGCATAATAAAGAGCTTGCTATTTAGTATTAATATTAGTAATCCAACTTGATATAAGCTTATATAAGTTAGATATAGAAGATATATTAAGATAATAAGTTAAGTTAAGATAGTAAGTAGTAGAATTAAGATGTACAGATATAGGTAATAAGTTGGTTAAAAAGGCTTTAACTTGTCTAATAATGTTATTGAGTTTTTTAAAATTTAAATGAAGTAAGATGGCTTTTGCTAAGAATAAGTATTAAAAGTTGTAAATTGTTGTTTTTTGTTAGAAATATATTTAGTAGCTATATTAATAATACTAGTTTGAAATTTATACCAGATAGTTTTAAAAGATTCAGAGGTTTGGATAAAGAGAAGAGTTTTGTTTATAGTGAAATTAAGAAAAACTTGATTAGCAAATATTTCTCATTGCTTTTTATTTATTACTTTGTAATTAAAAGTTCTTTGTTGAGTTCAAGTTAAATGTTTGCTTTTTTCTATAAAAGTATGCAGAAATGTCTAAGATAATATAAAAATTTTGTGATTACTTTTAGTGCAGTTTTCTGCATTATTCAAATAAAATAAGTTGAGATATTTGAGTAAAGAAAGATGGGTCCAAATGTAATCAATAGTACTGTAATGTTTATTGCTATATCAAATATAAAAAGAGGTATTTGTATAATCTGCTAGATTATAAATATTGTTGTATTGTAGAAATTGTAATAGTTTGTATTTAATAAAAAAAGAGGTAGAATTATTAGATGACACATTAAAGTTAATTAGTATTATAAGTAAAATGTTTTAATTAGTTGCTTATTAGATTCATTGGATAATAGTATTTTGAATTTGAAGTTTTAATTGTAAGTTTTTACATGATAAGTAAATAGAAAAATTCAAAATTTGTAATCATGTTTGAAGAAAAGATTGATAGAAATAGCATAACTAGAAAAAATAAGAATATTATGTATATGAATATAAGATGTTTATAAATTATAAGTGTAGTTTTTGCTTTAGAACTGTTGATGCAAGTTCAGAAGTAAGAGTAGTATTTAAAGTTATAAAATTTGGTAATAGCATTGTCTTCTATTATTTTAGTTTTTGTAATACTAATAATATTTAAAAAATAAAAGATATAATAATTCTTTCAAACCTGCTATTTAAGAATTTTATTATATTCTTAGACATTATGAATACAGATTGTAAGGTTTAGAGAAGAAGTATTAGAAGTACTAGTTTGTAATATATTATTGAAAATAAAAAAAAATGAATTATCAATTAGTAATAATATAAAAAAGACTAGTAGTTAGAAGAATTTTAATAATATATAACCTAAAAGATTAGCTGCAGAATGCTATAATAATAGAAAGAAGTATCTAGACAAAGGTTTGGATTCATGAGAGAGATAAAAATAAGTTTCACTTATATTATGTTTAAAGAATATTAAAACTAATTTTTCAAAATAGTTGTTAACAGAGAAATATTAAGAGATATGTGAATAAAATATAAATATATATTGTGATATTGAAAAGAGTAGAAGTTTGTAATATTGAAGAAACTTATTGTAACAAGAATCAAGATAGTAATAATTGATTTTGTTTTAATTGAAAACTTTATCTAATAGGTTAGCAGAGTTTGTATAAAGTTTAACATCATATTAAATAGTAATTTTATTAACAAGATGATATTTAAAAATTGTTAGATTATTTGATATAGTTTGAAGAATAATGTTTGGTTTATGTTTTTTAAAAGGGTTGAATGAGATGATATTTAAAGAAGTTAAGTTATTCTCTGTAGAGTCACTCATCATATGCTCAGCTTGCACAACTGTGCAAAATATTATAGCCTATTTTGTATATTGGTCTGATCATCATTAACTTAGTCCTCTATATAGTAAAAGATTTTTTTTTTTTGTTAAAGCTTCTTTTGGAGCTAAGGCTTTTTATTTAATATAGATAGAATATAGGAACTCATAGCCAAGGTCTCAGAGTTTCTTTATATTAGAGAGTATAACTAGTTATATGTACACTTTTAGTATCTAATTAAGTAGTTTGCTGATAGTTCTACATTAGCTGCCATATCTGTAACTCAACTAAGGGTGTTGCCTATTTAAACCTTCTGTACTGCAATCTTACTGTATCACTAGATTATCTCTGCTATGTAAGTCAGTCAAGAAGGTCTAGATGCTTACCCATATTCTTAGAACACTATACCTTATTTTATATAATGTATTCTCAGAAGCATTATTACTAGAGCCTTCTGTGTCCCACATACAGCTAACCTAGTTTTATGTAACACACTATAGTTACCTAACACTTGCAGTCAAAGCTAACCTTAAACTACTATGTTATACTATTTCTATTCTTGTAAAGTTTACCCAAATCCCAGTATCTATCTTCCCAATATCCTCTTTATCATCTTCTACAAACTGCAACTTAGAACTGTTAGTCTCATTCCAGACTACCAATTTAGATAGCCTAGTATGGTATACTTCTATATTCTTTTTCTTCAGTGAATCTGGTAGCCAGGTTGGTTATGTACTCCTCTATACATATTTGACATTTAGTTTTAACTTTGGTTTTTATGAAGATGTTTCGTAGGCTTCAACCAGTTTGATAGTACTATTAAAAGTTTATGCTACCTCTTTACTCAGAAATTTCTAAGTAGATTTCTATTATCTCAGTTCCTTAGTATTCTACATCTAATGGCCTTATCATAGGTTTGCACTAAAGTCTTATGCAATACAAGTTATACATTCCTCTATGTACATATAATATTATATTTCACATAGATATCCAAGCTCCTAATATTGATAAAATCTGACTTGGTGTATCTGAATTACAACCATATAAGGCCAACTGATTGACAAAAGACAGTTACTGTAATGCAAATATAATTTTCAAATTTCATTATAGATGAGATTTGAACCTTAGACCTGCTATTTTGAAGATGACAACCCAACCACTTTAATAAAATTTATATTATATAAAAATTTTAATTAAATTTAAAAAATTTATATACATAATATCATACCAAATTCATAACTCTTCTTACTGATTACCAAAATACAAATTTACAAAAAAGAAAATTAAAGTTTATGCAAAAACCAGGGTTAAAACAACAGTTAGAAATTTATACAAAAAGCAAAAGCACTTAAAACAGACATAGCAGATGCAATAACAAGAAAAAAGAAAAGATATAACAAGTAAAAAAAAGATAAAACTTAATAAAATAGAAACCAAAAGAAAATTTTAAGAAAATAATACTAACTTGGAACTGTGATCATTTTGAACCATGTAAGCATATAAGGAAACAAATAAACAAACATGTACAAAAATAGACAGAATAGACATATAAATATTACAAAATGCATATAATAAAAACACCTAGAAATAGTTATACAAGCATAGCCAAATGTTGATGCAAATAAAACCAAAAGAGTCTATAACATTAAAGTTGGTAAGTAAAAAGGTAAAAGCAGTATTAAAACTTATAGATAGTAAAGAGTTAAAGCAAGAACTAGTAAATAGAGACAACCACTTTAATGTGAGAGATATAGTTGCAACAACATTATAAAAAACAGACTTAATAAAGATAATAATGCTAAGAAAAATATATGAAATAATAATTAAAGTAGGCATAAAAGATTCAACTAATGTAGAAAATAGGCAGAAGAAATAAATTATATAAGCCAACATCCAATAGTAATAGAATGCATAAGCAGCAAGAAAATTAAATAATACTGAAAGAAGAAATAATTATATCAGAAATATATATAAAGAAGATGAGACAAATGATAGAAGCAGTAGATGTAGTAATGGAGAAAAAAAAACCTAGACAAAGCACAAGTAAAAAAGAAAAAGAATAACAAAAAAGAAGAAAAAATAAAGAAGACACAGAAGACATAAGTGCAGTAATAGGAACAATAGCAATATACAAGTATATAAAAGAGAAAATTAGAAATCAAGAAGAAGAAAAAAAAAAAATAAAATCATGAAACAAAGAAAAGCAGCTTTACAAAGGCACTATTAAAACAAAGTATATGATTATCTGCAAACAGAGATTATGACAAGAAACTAATATACATAGCAAAAATACTAGCATACAATGTGTCAGGCAGCTCAAAAGAAAAGAGAACAAAGTTTGTAGAAAGACTATTAATATTTAACAAATATGTAATAGAAGTCAAAAAAGTGTTCAAGAAAGAGAATGCTTGGATTACAGTCACTTTTAATTATAAACATAATAGAAAGAAAGTGATTAACAAGATCTAAAAGAAATACAATGACTGGTTTAGAATGATTACTAACACAGAAGAACATGAAAATGAAAGTGAAAATGAGAAAAAAGAAAAAACAAAAAAGAAAGAAAAAATAATGAGAAAAAAGAAAAATGCAAAAGAGAAAAGAGAAAAGAGAAATAAAAAACAAAATAAAGAATTAAAGAAAAGAGAACACAGATACAGAAAACAAAGAAAACTTAGTAATGCTTATTGTATAGGACCTACTAAAAGAGATCTCAGAGCAAGAGGTCAAGTACCTGATAAGAAAAATAGAAAATATATTCTTATACAAAATGTGAAGAAGTACATATAGAATAATAGCAGTAATTAGAGTTTTTTTTTTTTTTTTTTTAACCTTTAGCAGCCATGATGGTTAATCAGTCAGAAGTTTATTTATAAATATTTAGTACAGACAATATACAAATAAAACTATTTTTAATTCCACATGCTATCATCACATGGTTACCCTAATTGGCATCTATGAGTGACCTGTTACACCAAATCTGCTAAAGTCTGGATCAAGCTTATCTGTCTGCCACCCTACAATTGAACAGCACCAATCTGATACCATTTTTTCGTAGAGAGATAAAAAACCAAAAAAAATTTTCTTGTTAAGAAGGAATGCACTAAAAAAAATATATATAGGGAAGAAATGTAAAAAAAAAAAACAAATATCAAGAAATAAAAGGGAAGAAAATTGCTGATGAAGGCCAAACAAATAATCACTAATTATAAAGACTATGTTAGCCTATTAAAAATTATATATTACTAAATATAGTAATCTTTACTTTAACTCTATCTAATTAATATATTTAATACTAAAGCTTATATTCTAAGGGAAACAATTCAAACAAAACTGAGCTGACAGAGAATTTTCTATATGCCAGATGCTCTAACTTCTTGTCACTGAATCCATCTTCATGTATGACACATCATACTTTTCACCAGATCTTATATTTCGACACTTGTCACATTTCTGACCAATTATCTCATCTTTGCCAAAAATCTCTAATCTCATCTCATTGTTATATTTTTCCAAGACATATATACTCATGCTTTATCTTCAACATGGGCCCTTTCTAAATAGAACTGATAAATAATTCTGATTTGGAAAGATCAACAATGCTGATTTTGATAGGAGTAAACTAGATTACCCACTTTTCAATAAAAATTTCTTGAAAAAAAATAAGAAATGAATTTTTATAGCACTAACTGTAATGAGTGTAAGAGTTTATGTTATATAGAATAGCATATTTAACTAAGCTTCTATCATTGCTACTGCTCAGATATGTTTGACAAAACATTATTAGTTGTAGCCAAAGTTACTTTTTCAATAACTTCATAGACTTCTATTGGAGAGCCAAACCCACAAGGAGCTGTCTTTTTCAACTCTTTTTCATATAGTCCATATGCAATCTAAAACTTTTGAACCAGATGCTATGGCAAAGTTTTGTTATGTATAAACATACTAATTATATAATTTTCATAAGTCAGTATGTGTGAAAAAATTGGTGCAGAGGATCATCAAAAAGTGTTTTTTTTTAAATAGTAATTAAAGTTAAAGAAGAGGCTGAACAGATATTTTTATAGGTAATTATACTGAGAAATAGAAAACTAGCAAAAATAATAATAGGTAAAAAAGAAGAAAAAAGAAAAAAAGAAAGAAATCATTTTACAGCAAGACTAAAAGAAATACTAAAAGAAATATTAGAACTAATTATTTTATAAGAACTTAAGGTTAAGAAAGCAATAATAGTATATATATCACCAAATAGATGAAAAAAGCCAAGAGACTATACAGTAGTATTATTTAAAGCCAAACAGACATAAATATGACTATCAAGAAAAAAGTTTGGTATAATGGAGCTCTAATGTTTTAAAAATTTTAAAGCTTAAAAGGATAACAAAATAATACAAGAAGGCAGCAGCAAAGAGCAAAAGATACAAAAAGAAAAAAAAGAGACATAAGAAGATACAAGTTCAGAAAAAGAAATAAAAAATACAAAAAACCTAATAAATAAACATAAAAAGAAAGTAGAGTCAAAAGAAAACAAAAGTGATTAGAGTAGCAAAGACTACAGAAACAAAGTAAAAGATAGAAGAAACATAGCAACTAAAAACTGAAGTCCAGAAAAGATAAAGAAAAAAAAGGTAATCCAAATAGGATTATAAGAAACAACTTCACATATTAAAGACATTTTAGGTCTAATACTAGAAAGATTAGAAAGACTAAAAAAAAACAGAGAAAAAAATAAGATAGACTAACCCAACCACTCCTAAGAGCACCCTAGTTGAATTAATAAATATAGACAAGGAGATTAAGAAGTTCTTACAAAATAAAAGAAAGGTTTTTAAAGAAAGAAGAAAAGTAAAAACTTCTTGTCAAAAAGAAAGCATGTATAGTAGAAAAGAAAAAAGAGTTGAAGGTATAAAAATAAAACAGAAATTACTGAAAAAAAATAAAAAGAAGATAAAAAAAAATAAAGCTAACATGTTACAATGTTAATGGATTCAAAACCAAAGGTTGAAAATTGAAAAATCTGCTTAGCTAGGCAGAAGAAGAGGAAATCACAATAATGGAAATTATAAAGACAAACCTCACAGAAAGAGAAAGAAACTTCTTAACATATGCAGCAGAGAAAAGATACATAAGTTCTTAAACAAATATAGCAAAAGATAAGAAGAAAGGTTCAGATATTGAAATTATGATTGATGAACAATAGGAAAAGCACATAAGTGCAGTTAAGGAAATAAATGAATATATGATAGAAATTATACTATATTTCAAACAATTAAAGTTAGTTGTGATTACTGCATATATACCACCAAATGATAAGATAGTAGAAAAAAACATTCAACAAAAAATTGTAGAAACAATCTCAAAAAGGAAAAAACAAATGCAAATTATCATAATGAGTGATTTTAATTATACAATAGAAAATATTCTAGACAGACAATATTTACAAACAACAAATTACAAAAGGCTGTCAATCTTTAATTAAATGAAGAAGCAAGACTTTAGAGACATATCTAAAGATATAAATCCAACAAGTCAATAATACATATAGTCAAATAAAGAAGCAGCAACAAGAATTGACTATATATGAATATCAAAAGGTTAGCCTCAGGTCTGCAAAAGACAAAAATCAAGAAAGTAGAAGAGATTACAGAAAGTGACCACAAGATAATAACAGCAAAAATATAGATCAAGCATATAATAGCAGAAAAAAACAAGGCAGTAATTAAAAGAAAGAGACAGTTAAGAATGATATACTTATATGATTAAGCAAAACTAGAAGATTAGAAAAATTATATACAAGAATTACAGAATTATTTAAAAATAAAAAAGGTTCTAAAAAACATTTGTAAGAAAAAACAGAATGAAGAAAAAAAAGCAGAAAAAATAAACAATATATAAGATATAATAAAAAAAACTATTATTACAGTAGCAAGTAAACATATACCCAAGAAAAAAGTATATAACATGATAACAAACAGAAGAAGAAGTCAGAAAGAACAGCAACAAGAAGAAAGAATTATCAAGTTACAAAAATTAATCAAATATGCAAAAGCCAAAAAAATTCAAACAATAACAGAAGAGAAAAGAGATGAAGTAAATAAATAAGTAAAGATACTAGGCAAGAAAATTGATGCAAAACTACTAAAACTGCAAAGACAATAGTTAAGTGCATAAATAGAAAATATTAAGAGTTGGAAAAAGCTATTATTAGAAAGGAAAAAAAAAGACTGAGAGTAAATACAAAGAAAACAAATAAAAGAGAATATAGATAAAAGGTGTAAAATAATCAGAACAAATTAGAGAAAGATAATAGCAAGTCTTCTGAATAGATCTTACAAAAAAATAGTACTTGACAAATTTATCAAACAAACAGAAGAAGAAATAAATTTTCTAACAAGTTCAGAAGATATTAGAATAAGAGTAGCAGAACATTACAAAAAACAATTTAGAAAAAAAAATATAAAATTAGAAAAAATGTTAAAAGTATAAAAAGAAATATATAAACCACAAAGAAACATTAAAGAAAAATAATATGCAAAAGTTAAAAAAGAAATCAAAAAAAAAAAATAGAAAGAAGTATTAAAAGAACTGAAAACAGAAACAGCTTTAGGCATATTAGATATAAGTTACATACTGATAAGACAAGCAGAAAAGAAAATACAAAAAGTATTTAGAGGTTTTGCAAACTTGTATCTAGAAGTAGAAAAGATGTCAACTAAATAGAAGATAGTGCAAGTTTACCCAATACCTAAAGATGTTAAGTAGAGATATAGTTTAAACAATATTTAACTAATAGCACTAATAGAAACATTTAAAAAAGTTGTAACAAAGGTTGTAACAAGAAGGCTCACCAAAATATTTACAGAAAAAGAAATACTTAAAGAACCAAACTATGCAGGCCTTTCAGGTAATTCAACAGAACAACTAGTACATATTCTTAATATAATAATAAAAAAAATAAAAGAGAAAAGTAAAGAAGTATAGATACTTTTGCAAAATATAAAAAAAGCATTTGACTCAATGCCACTTGAGAGTTTGAAGCTAGCACTGCAAAAAGTTAAAGTGCCTAAAAGAACAATAAAATATATCTTGTATCTGTTTTATGAAAAGTAATTAAAAATTATTATAGCTTATGGTCTAACAAAAGAAATAATAGCAGAAGATGGCATAAATCAAAGAGAAGTAATATTCCCATTAATATTGTAACTTTTTATGATCTATTATTAGAGAGAATACAAGAAGATAAGAACTTAGAATATATAGTAGAACAGCAAATCAAAAGAGGCATATAATGCAGCAACATTACAAAGTACTACCAAGCAGCTATTGCATATGCAGATGACACAACATAGATTGCAAGTAGTAAAAAACAGCTAATGGAGATATTTAAAATAGCAGAAGAATTCTTTAAGATGAATAATATAGAAATAAATAGATCTAAATCAAAGCTATTAATAATAAATATAAAAGTAAAGAAAGAAGAAAAAGAAGTAATTTTTGGAAAAAGTAAGATAACAAAAGAAGCAAGATAGTTTACTTACTGAAAATATAACTAAATAACAAAATAAGTAAAGTGCTAGCAAAGAAGAAAGCTAAAGGAATAATTAGCCAAATAATAAGAAATCTTAAATACAAAAAAAGGACAATAAGTCAGATTATATATATAAACAATATGGTGATAATACCAAAATTAAGCTATATTTTACAGCTAACAAAAATGTTAGAAAGAAGTATAAATAAAATTTATTATTCAATAATAAGCTTAGTAAAGCAAAAGAGCAGCCTACAAAGAACATTAGAAAACTACATAATAGAATACAAAGATCTTAGAAGCTATAAAACATTATAACAAGAATTAACAACAAAACAAATAAGTGGCCTATTAACAAGACTAAACAAACAAGACAGTCTTGAACAGTTAACAAAATTAAGAATAACACAAGGCTGCTAAAGAGCAAATTTAACAAAAAATATATGAAAAATAAAAGAAATATTAAAAAATATAGAAGTTTAGAAGAGTAATTTAGCTTGTCTAATATTACTTAAAGCAAGAAAGCTTAATATAAATATAAAAATAAAAGGCAATTTATAAACAATGTTTGAATATAGAACTATAATAAAAGATTTTATAGATATATAGTTACAGAAAAAAAGTAATGATAAAATAAATGAAGCATGCTTAATATATCTAAATCAGCTGCTAAACACAAGAGGAGAGAGATTAATTATATGATAGCAGCTAAAAAGTTAATAAGATCTATCGAATAAAGAAAAAAAAGCAAAATGGTTCAAAGTAATAAAACAAAAAGTACTCAGTAGATCAGAAAACAGAAAGGTTAAAAGTCAATTTAAAACAAACAAACAAAATATTAAGCAATGCAAATGAGATGAGAATATATCTCAGAAGATAAAAGAAGAAAAGAATAGGTAGCATATAGTGCACAGAATCATTAACAGCTAGGAAAGATAGTTAGAAAAAAAAATAAAAAAATATTAGTAAAATATTGGCAAATACAGAATAAAAAAAATAAATTGGCTATTAAATTAACAGATATAAAGATTGTATAAGAAAAAAAGAATATCAAAAAGATAGCTGTCAGCAATGAATAAAAATAAACAACAGAATCAATGTGATCTCAGATGTATTGATAAAAAAAAAAGATAACAACAAGATTAAGATAGCAATAGATCAAATAACAGAAATAATAAAGACAAATGAATCAGTAATTGAAGAACAGAAACTCAAAGGACTAAGAGTAATAGAAGAGCTAAAAGTAGAAATAATTAGATGACAAAAGTTAAAAGTTAGCATTGGTTAAAAATAATAGAAGTTTTAAAGAGAAATATAACAAGAAACAAGAACAAGTATATAATATATACAGATGGAGTAGCAAACTTAAAAATGAAAGAAGATATGAGAAGTAGAAATAGTATAGGCATAGAATAGGTGCAAACAGATGAAACACAAGAATAGTCAGAAAAAGAAGTAGCATTAGGTCTAGAAGGTTGGCAAACATCAACAATGGCTGGGTTAGTAGTGATATAAGCAGCAATTTTAACAATACCAAATAAAAATATATACAGATAGCAACACTGTAATAAGAAACATTAGTAGAAATTTAGAACAAATATATAGAAATAAAATTTTAAAAAAGAAGAATGCAATATAGATAATGAAGATTAGAGAGCTTATTATAACAAAAAATATTTAAATAGAGTTTGTTAAAGTTAAGAACTATAGTAAAAATAGATGAAATAATAAAGTTAATAGTTTAGCAAAAAAAGATGCAACAAGTAAGAAGATAATATAGACCAAAAAAGTCAGTTGTGAAGAGATAGAGTACTGCTTAGAGTGAGAAAACAAATATACTAATATACTAGCAAGACTGCTTTGCAAATTAATAACAAATACAAGATTAGAAGCAATATAAAAAAAATAAAAGCAATTAAAGAATTAGAACTAGAAACAGAAGTTACAATTTATAATTGAATATATTTTTGAAAAAGACTAAAGATATCTAAAAGAGTACACTGCATAACAAGAAGAAGTAGTGCCAAAAGAAGTATATTTATAAAATGCATAATAGATAAACTTCTAATTCTAGAAGAACTTAACAAAAAAAGACCTGATGTATATACAACAATAGAATGCCAAGTATGTCAAGATAAAATAAAAGAAACACAGTCACATTTGGCAGCATGTAAGAAACAAAGAAATCTTTAAAAAAGAATCCAAAAAGTAACTATTGCAATAGCCTAGAAGAGGTTAAGAGAAGAAAAAAAAGTTTAGGTCCCCTTATATATAATATATACAGTACTTTTTAAGAAAACAAAAGCAGAGAAAATTAAAATAAGAAAGGTACTAATTAAAGATCTCATTCTAAAAGAAATACAGGACAGATTGAGGCAGCTTCTAAATACAAAATCAAGACAGCAATTTATAAATATAATAGCAAGAATGGCCTAAGCATATTTTATAAACAAGTATAGAGAATCTGATATAAGAAGATTAGTAAATAAGAGAAAAATAAAGAAATAACAGGTAGAATAAAAGAAAAAAAAAGAAAAAAGAAAAAAGAAAAAAGCATTAAGTAAAAAAGAAAAAACAAATTAGCAAATAATAGAAAAAAGAAAAGAGAAAGCAAAAAAAAAAAAACAAATTAAAAAAAAGTACAGAAAACAATTTTAGAGCTTATCATTAAAGGAAGAAGATCTTTTTATTATAGACTTTAAGTAGTCAGATGAGTGGCTTACTTTTGCTTAAAGTAATACAGCAGGTTGCACTTAGATACCATTAAGGTAATCAGGTAATGTTGAGCTTAGTTGTTAAGAATATTTATATAATTGCAAATATAATTTTAAAATCTTAATAAACCACTAGTATAACTGCTTAAGAGAAAAAAAAAATTTATATAATAAATTAATTGATAGGCTATTGATTACTTTTATCAATAAAGTTCTTCTTAACTATGAATTTCAAAATGGTTTAACATATTTAATAATTTGTTTTCTATATTTAAAGCACTTTTCATTTTTCTAAAAAAAGATAAAAATAAAAATAAAACAATATAAGCATATTATACTGTTATTATGTTTATAATTAGAATATATTTGTAATATTGCTCTATAACTATGTATATAGATTTATAGTAAGTAATTATACTAGTAAAAAACAGTCTTTGTATCTTACTTAACTACCAGTATAACTTATATCTACATGCCTACTAGGCATACAATACCCAAAAAGCATAAAACTTATATAGTTGCCTTTTACTTTGTTGTATTTTTTTAATAATTCTTTTTTGAATATCTATTGGTTTCTATAATCTATTATATAAAATAATATTTTTGTAGATGCATTTTTTTAAGAGTAAGTTGAATACAAAAGAAAGTTACAAGTTTAAGCAAACTTACAAATATTATGTATAATTTTCTTTAAAAAAATGAATAACAAGTTGAATGAGATAATTTTTCTGTATAGTATACAATCATAATAAAAAGTAATAACTATAGCAGAAACTATTAATATTATATATATTAAAACTGAAGAAAGTTTATATTCATCACAATTGAATCCAATATAAATAAGTAATAACTACTAGGTATGTTTTTGAAGAAAAAAAGATTTTTATATAGCTTTTTATATATTTTTATTTGGAAAGTTAATATTTAAATATAATTTATTAAATGTAATTTTTTGAAACTTAGATCCATTCTTATGCCTGGTCTGAGTTAGGATTAGAGTTAGAGTGAACTTACAAGATAATTTAGGCCAATTATTACAGATTCTTTAACACTGGTCATTTGGTAATTATCTGACATATGTTAGCTGCAATCTGAAGCAACTATTTTAAATTACTAATAAAATATAAACAAGGCCTTATCTTAATACCAAAAAAATAAGTAAAATAAATATAACTAGTTAAAAAATTCAAGTTTGCATCAAATTGTAAAAGTAATTTTTATATTTTATCAAATAAATATATAAAATCTTTTTTTTATATATATAAAAAATTTATTTTATAAAGAATGATAATTCTAGTATAGTGGTTAGTTATTGTCTTTCAAATAGCAGATTTAAGATTCAAATCCTACCTACAATGAAATTTGAAAATTATATCTGTATTATGGTAACTGTCTCCTGTCGATCAGTTGGCCTCATATGGCTATAATCTAGATATACCAAATTGGGTTCTACTGACATTGGAAGCTCAGAGCATCTATGCAAACTGTAACATTATACATATATAGAAGAATGTATAACTGGTATTGCATAAGACTTCAGTGCAAACTCATAACAAGACTATTGATCATAGAAGACTAAGGAACTGAAATGACAAAAATCCACTTGAAAATTTCTAAGTAAAGAGATAGTATAAACTTTTGATGATACCATCGGACTGGTTGAAGTACACAAAATATCTTCATAGGAACTAAAGATTAAAACCAGATGTCAAATATATGTAGAAGAGCATATAATCAATTAGGCCATCAGATTCATTAGAGAAAAAGAATACAGAAGTATACTGTTGTTATAAGATAGATTTCTATTATTATATTATTATTAGTTATAGTTACTTTAATGCTTTAAACATTTTAATGCCTTAAGTTTGTGAAACTAGTCGCTTAGTCTTTTAGTGTAACTAGTCACTTAGTCCCTTAGTATAACTAGTCGCTTAGTCCTTTAGTGAAACTGGTTGCTTAATCCCTTAGTGAAACTAGTTGCTTAGTCTCTTAGTACAACTGGTTGTTTAGTCTCTTAGTCACTTAGCTGCTTAACTTACAAATATATAAACCTCTAAAATTTTTCTAGATTAAAGCAAGTCTATAACCAACAGTTTCAAGAAACAGACAATTCTCTTTCTTCTTTATCCTGTAATTTATACCTTGAATTCTTTAGAACAGGCACCTAAGGATCACTCTTCTTGCAATTATTTAATAAATGACTTTAACCATGAACTACTATGTAATAATTATCGAACTGCCTCAAAAAAGAGTATAGTTTCTTGACAACATCTAACAGAAGCTGTACTTCTTTCTTCGACACTGCATATACCTATAAGGGATTCCCTATGCTGTGTCATTGTTGTAGTATGAAAATAAGAAAACTTTTATTCTATAATACTGTAATAAAATTTACTAAAAACTAGCAAATTGTAATAATTTTTAATAGCACAAGTGCCAAGTAGAAGATCTTTTATTTAAAAAAAAATTAAATAAATAAAAATAAACAAAAATAAGAAATAAATATATAAAAATAGAATTTAAATTCAATAGCCTCCTAGGTACTATAAAATACAACAATAAAACTAGCTTTTAAACTAATCCTACTGTCCAGTTTGTGCAGATTAGGTGTAACAAAATGTTTATTCTGTACAAGAATTATTAGACTTTAAAACTTAAAAATGTCTGTAGAGTATAACTAGAGGAAGAAAAGCCTTAATAATTAAACTATTTATAACTATATATGGCTTTTAAATTCTAATAATATAAAGCTAGTATTTGCCAAATAACTAATTAAGAAAACCAGCTATTCACTTTATATTA
>CAJVQA010002813.1:0-20994 GCA_910591915.1 Cetraspora pellucida | reverse complement strand
CTTGGTGCAAATTTCTTTGTCTTCTAACCTCTACTATATTATATGTATTTCTTCCTAATATAGCTTTTTTGTTAGTCACCTAAAGGGTGTTTGCTAGCCAGTTTTCTTGTTGTTTTTGTATTTTGTTTTTCTTTGTTTTGGAATTGAGGATCAGCGGGGAGAGTGTGTTGTCATTGAATCTGTTGATATTAAATATTCTAATATTTGATATTTTTTCTTAATTGTTTTATCTTCTTAATGTTTCAGATAAATCTTCATATATTCTTCAATTTTTTTAAGTTTTATAATATTTTGTTGTTGATATTATCTTGCTCAAACATATAAAAATTGAACTTATTTATATTTAACAAAGAATATTAAATTAACATCATTACATTATTGTTAATGATTAAATATTCTTCATTATTACTAGTCAGATAATATGAAATACTTACAATTCTTTAAAATCATAATCAGTAAAATAAATAAAAAATAATGGATTTAATTATAAATATTGTATTATTTACATACAATTAATTTCATTAACAATCAATTGACAGTTTTTGTCATTATGGCTAGAGTTAATTTATAAAAAAAAAACTTGTCTATGAAACCGGAATTCAGCAAAGAAGAATTCAGAAGACTGCTATAATTAATCGTAAGTCAAAAAAAATAAAACCAGATTGTATCATCTTTTTACTTCTTAATTCTCTGAGATTTTTTTTCTGGACGGTGATTCGTGGTTTCCAAGGTTGTTTCAACTCCCGTCAGACTCCATTTTGATACTCCTAATATTGAAGCACATCCGATAGTTCGGAATATTATCAGAACACCGTAGGTTATGTAAGTTATATATACCATGACATCAATTCAAAGTATTCAATTATGTAATGAAATATTGCTAGGTAATTCCTGATTTCTTAAAACTACTCTGATTATCTGGATATGAAATTATCATATCGGAGTATTTTAAGAAATCAGAAATTATCTAACAATTGAGCTTTTGCGACATCATTAGTGATGGTAATCGTTTGAAACCGTTCTATAATGGAGTTTCAAATTCCTGATGTTAACAAGTAATTTTATTGTATACGGAAGATGGAATTCTAAAAAACTGTCTACTCTCAAGAGCAAAGATTTTTCATTACAATCCATCGTAACAACAAATATTCTTTACACTCTTGTTCATTTATTGCTAACTTTAAAGATAAATATTATAATTAAGCACAAATATTATCGAAATTTTATTCTTAGAAGTACGTTACAAAAGTTGTCTTTAAACTGAATAAAGAGAATAAGGATGAAGAATATAGTTTCGACACATAAACCATTTCTTCTTCACGATCACCATCAAAAACCAGAAAGGTACTTCATTGATGGAGACAGGTTATAAATGAAGTGACAAAATTTAACAATTTTTCGAAACGTTATAAATCTTTTAATCTTAATTTAATCTTAATTTATTTAATCTAATCCTAATTATTTAATTTTAATTTAATTTATTATATGAGTGTCGCCAAGGGAAAACCTGACTTCGAGTCGAGCTTTTGAATTTATTACAAGAACTGGAAGCCTCGATTTCTATTACATATTACAAATCACCAATCAATTGGTTCGCCAAACAATTAAAACATTCTTTGTACACGTGCCTGATACGTTATTGACAGTGTTTGAATCCGGTAAAAAATATAATTGAAAGCCCAAAGTCTTGGCGTCATCCATATGGTTAACTTGATAATTATTAATTAAGGTTACAGTATACGTACAATCCACACAGGTAATAACACAGGTGATATAAATATTAAGAAATTTTTTTGCGTAAACTTATACGTATACGTATCTGAATACGTATTAATTTGTCTTTTCAAACTGACAAATGTGAGAAATATTTTAATATACTCGATAGTTAATTAGCCAAAATGACTAAAATGAATTGACACAATTCAATTCGTGATGAATCACGAGTTGATATATAGTGTCACGTTGAATTTAAGTTCTAGTGTCATGTTGAATTAAGTGCTTATTTAGGTAAAAAAAAAAAATCCAAGGAAAGGATCAGCGAGTACAAGTTGATTGGTTTGGATGGGATGATCAATTTTCAATGAGAGTTGCGTACGTACAAACCTTTGATGAGGGTTATTCAACTCTTAACATCTACTCAGGAGGTGACTGAAACCGGTAGAAAAATTTAGAAATTCTAAGCTAAATCAAAAGTATATATAAGCAACAGTTTCAAAGGAATGGAGAGAGAATAGGTACACAGATATATATATATGATTACTTCAAATTGTTTTAAAATCACTTTAAATAGACGCCTTATGGGCGTGCCTTGGCCCGCAGATATTTGCATTTTTGTGCATATGTCTATGCTCAAGATCAAATAATTTTTTCTTTTTGTATATACTAAATGAAAATGTTCGTTGCCAAAAGAATATACATTCGTACTACTGATAAAGTGACTTTATAACGTTATATGATCAATCGATCCTTCCAAGTTCTAGAATATTTGAACCTTCTGAACACCATTAAAAATTAGTAATTAAAAACAATATTAAATTTTAATTGTACAGTATATCAAAAAAACGAAAAATGAAATAAAGCTTTGTTTCTATCTTTAAATAAGCAATAAATTTTTTATGATCTAGACTTTCGATATTGCGTAAATGACAAAAGCCGACTTACGAATTTATGGAAATATTACAATGGTATAAAAAAATTTTGTAAATTAATTTTTCCATCTAAAGAATATATAGAAAGAACCTTTTATATCACCATGCAATAATTGAGCAAATGAATTATTAAGAATAGTTTACACTGTTGTTGTTAAACGCCAATAAAATCGACTATGATATAGCGACAAATAGTGTCGACCTAAGATAAAAAAAGTTACACACAATTCCCTTGCACGCCAAACCAAAAAAGCGAAATTATATATGTAACTATGGAAATTAAAAATAATATAGTTTAAAAAATACGAACCTAAATGAGATTTCAAGAATTTTGTATTACGGGTGTACGATGCATAGGTCACATTGTAGCATTCAGCATCAATAACAAATAACTACTTACTATAACCTAAATGATAATTGTAATATTGTGATTCAGAATACAATAAACGAAATTTATCATTGACACGTCGATTATATAAGAATCATAGAATTATATAAGGTAATTGATATAGAAATTTAATTCGATCTTTTTTTTTTTAATGGCACCCTATTTACCTCCTGAATGTCTTCAAGAGATATTTAATAATCTTGTAGATGATTTTCAAACGTTACATTCTATTATCTTTGTTAATAAATTATGGTGCGCGACTGGAATAAGAATTTTATGGAGAAAACCATTTTCTTATGATAATGAATGGAATAATTTATATAAAATAATTCCTATATATTTATCATTTTTATCTAAAGAAATAAAAATTCAACATGAACTTCAGGAAGTTTTAATATCAACTAAACCATTTTTTAATTATGTATCATATATACGCGAATTAGATTTATATAGTTTACTTATGCAACTATGTGAATGGATGGTAAAGAGCAAGTTTATAAGTACGAGACCTCGAATATTGACGGAGAGTGATGATTTTGAAGAAGAAGATCCTATTATGAGATTAATTTGTCAAGATATGACAGAAAAGGTTTCATTAAAACGTAATATGTATATTATTAAAGAGATTATCATGATTATTGTTGAAAAATCACCAAAGATTGATTATCTTGAGATGACTATGGGAAATATGGATGGTATCGTTTTTGATTATCTTGATTCCGAATATTTTTCAGATATATTTAATGATATTTCATCAGAATGGTTTACAAAAATCTCAAAACTTGAATATGATGGACGATATTTATTTAAAAAGTTTACGGAACATGCAAATAATATTAAAAAATTATCATTTGGATTTCATACTTTTACACCAGATTTGATTCCTAAAGTATCAGAATTGATTAAAGTTCAGAATCATTTAGTTGATTTAGATTTATATTTAGGTTATAATGAAGAAGAGATTAATATTTCAATGGTGATATCAACATTAACCGAAAATGTGCAATCATTAAAATCATTATCATTAGCATCAGGTGGTAATGGTATAGTACAAGATTTTAAAGAATTAGAAAAGTTATCACAAAATAGTAATTTAGAAAGATTACAATTACGAAATGTTGAATTCACGGTACATGATTATGATAATTTTTCGATAGATATAAAATTTTCTAAATTAATATCTTTAGAACTATTTGATGTTAGAATGGCTAGTCAATATCCCGAAAAATCACTTGTTTATTTAATTGAACAGATGATGAAAAGTTCCAAATTAATTAGCCTAGATTTGGAACCTTATATTGGGGTTAAATATGATAAATTACTCGAATTTATTCCATGTCATTGTGCCAATTTAACCGAGATAACATTGAAGATAAATGAAGCATATGAAGAAACCATGAAAACGATATTAAAGATTTTACCAAATTTGAATAAACTTAGAATTCTTCGTATAACAGAGGATTGGGGAGGAATTCAATTGGATGGTGGAAAATATATTGATAAATTAATATTACCTAATCAATTACAATTTTTTAATGTCACGGGCTTACTTTTTTCCGATGAATGTTTGAAAATATTTTTTGAGAAATGTTGTTCTGATTTAAAACAAGTAGTTTTATTGCTTAAAAATTACAATGTCAAACATGAACAGATTATCAAATCATTTTCATTGGAAAAAAAAAAGGATATTGAAGATATTATTGTTTCAATTGATAATAAGTCAGAGATTACTATTAATTGGAGATGAATGATTTAAAACATTATTTCCTAGTAATATATATATATATATATAATTAAATATAATTAAATACAATTAAATACTGTGATCTAATTAAAGAAATTTTTATCTAGAAGAATATGGATAAATAGTTAGCAAATTATATTGTTGAAATAAATTAATAATATACAAAACTTATAACGATAACAAAACATTTCATTGTCATACTTAGTTTCATTTTCTAGTACGTACAATATCTGTAATTAAATTCTTAAGGAAGGGGTGATGGATAGCATCATACGATTTCAGTAATATCAATTTGTAACAATAAGTAAGTAAATACCTCATGCGATATTATTCATCACATAGTTTGGTACGCCCAAAATAGTTTGCGTAACACCGCTAACGCTAATTGCAGAAGCCTCAAAATTTTCACAGCCTCGATCATGATGTTATGATCTTTGATCACGTAATTTTATGAAGCAATTATTTCTTACCCAAATAATACATTATTATGTGAGGGTTTTTTAACAATATCGACAATATCGGAAATTTCGGAAAATTATCTTTGCGAATGATTATCATTATTTGAACAAATTATTTAAAAAGATACATTTTTCAAATTAAATATATAATATTTTTTATTTATAGCTTTTATTTTTCTCTTTTTGATAATAATCTCGGTTTATGGAATTTTAATTGATTCAGAATTGTAACATTGAGTAAAACTTGTCTACTTTATTAAAAGAACTAATTACTCATAAATAGATAATACTGTTATAACATATTATAAGTGATTACATATTATAAGTGAGTTAATATGTCTCACAAAAATTGATTAGCGATGATTAGGTTAGTTCAAAAGAAAGTGTATCGGAAATTACTATTATTCGGATTTTCATATAGTAATTTAGTATATGTTGTGTTACTTATAATTTGTTTAGTTTGATGGTAACGCTAATGCATGAAACGTGGTTTAATTTTTAATACGTAGCGGTAGCCTTTTTTTTTTTTTTGTGTTAGCTCTGGATTTAATGAAACTTCTTTTCATAAACCAAACTATACATGCAGTACTATATACCTTAATTCCCTCGCGTCTGTCCTAATTTGTACATATTATTTTGCTATGTTTTTATGAGCCGAACCTAAAAAAAAAAAAAAAAAAACGGCTAGGCTAACTGAAGTGTAATAAAAGCGGGACGGGCCTGCAAAAAATTGCCTATTTTTGAGGCCCGGCCCGCATTTAGGGGTAAAATATTTTTGCGGCTCGGCTCGCATATATCAAATTTTTTCTTCAGCCCGACCCGTCCCGGCCCGCAATTATAAAATTTTGCTTCAGGCCAGGACGGGCTGCGGGACCCAATGCAGCCTCTAATGCAATGTACACAGTATTGCCACTTGGATATTTGACCAGCCAATAGCCAAAAAGAGCAAAAAAATTATTTGGCTGAAATGGACAAAAATTTTATATAGTAAAAACCAGTAATATAATTGGTTAATATTATATAAATTACCGAAGGCCGGCCCCAAAAAAATGGTTTGCTCGCAAATTGCCAACACTGAATGTACATAAGGGTTATTATAATTAGATGAGTATAAATAGACTAGGAAAACAGTTACTATTAATCTCCGAAGCTAAAAATATAATCGGTTAGTTGGACTATTTATATAGTTTGATTGGCAATTATTTGATCACATGACTGAAATCCAACACAAGATCATGTCAATTGTTCTAACATAGAGTCCTCGCTACGTACGCTTCGGACAATGAATATAAAGATGTTCTAAGTATAAATAGATGAGTATAAATAGAATTACTCCAGAATGAAGACGTTCTATTATTTAAAAATAATAAATTCGAATCTCATTTTTTTCAACCATATTACGTAGTACGTGCATGCATATTTTCAGGAAATGATATCTTAAAACGAGTTTTTCAAATCGGAAAGCCACGACCTTAGCTGAATCAATCCCTAAATAATCCTTGCCTTTCTATAACTGTAATGGACACGTTCATGTATACCAATACGTGCTATGTGCCTGTGTACGTGCGATTGTGGGTATTAATAGTAATGTTAAGGATTTACATAGTAAAAATTCTTAAAATAATTAACGCCTTGTTTGTTACACTTAATAAATATATAAAAAGATATTTCCGAGAATCATTTATAAAAATACATTAGTTAGATTTTTACCCCACTACAATTTAACAAATGAAATGCTTTGACATCTCGGTCCAATTTTATATTTTTCTCTCAATACTTGTCGCATTCATATATACACTCCCAATTCCACAATCACCACCAGTGCTTGAGAATATAACATTATCTCCAAACGCGACTTGTTATAGCGTTGGTAAAAGTGTTACTGTGAATTGGAATGCTGAACCAGGCACTTCCGGTAACAACGATCAAATGTTTATTCGATTCATTATTAAATCTTGAAGAAAATTGATTAAAAAATTTATATATATATTTTTTTAAATAATAACAGGCATAAATGTTACATTAACGGTAGTGGGAGTAGTATCTAACGTTACTTACTATACCTTTACTGATGTAAGTTTTTGTAAAAATTTTTTTTTTTGTTTGTTGTCAGACATTGCTAATAAATTCTAATATATATATATATATATATATATATTTAAAAAAAGCCATGGGAAAAACAGAACGAAACTTTTATAATAACATCAGAAATGTTATCTGAAACACTTTGCAAAGCTTCGCTTGCATATGAAGGTAATCCCACCTTCTTGCTTGGTGTTGTGTCCTTTCCCATTTGCAAATCATAGAACAAGGTCTTTTTTTTTTGTCACTTTTAAACCTTTAATGTTTAATGTAATCTATTGTACTTTAAATAAACATTCTTTATGATTGTATAAAATCTGATTTACTATTAACATATCGTTGAAATGTTTATTTATCAGTTTTTTGATAGATCAGAATTAATTATTGATCTATAGTGTAGTAAGGTCTTTAAGTATTCATCTTTAAAATTCTAAGAAAAATTCAAACTATATATTGGTTTAGATTCAGGTTTTAATTTGAAAATTTTAAATTTTATATTTGTATTTAAATATAATTTTGAATTTTTTAAATTATAATAGCAAATCTCATTGTAAACCTTTCTAACTTTACCATATTTGATTTGATTCAATTGATTCAACTAGAATATTGATTTTAAAAGGTTTATCACAGATTAAAATAAAGTATATTAGATTCTGACTTTTGGCTGCCATTCAACATATGATAGAGCTATCATGTATTTGATATCTCTATCAATTCCTGATATATTTCTGTTATTGAAAAAAATCTGAATTTTATATTTAGGTTATACAAAGTTGATTTTCTGGTTCTCATAACATAAAATAAAAAAAATGACCCGGCAGGCCGGGTAAAAATTTTATATATTAAAAATTTTTACATAATAAAATTTTTTTAAAATTTTTTTTATAACTTATATTGCTCATTTGAAAATAAATACGCTATTATCTGTCAAAATTAGATTCCCGCACGTTAATTACAGTTATTTATATGATATTTGTATAAAGCAAATGGTATGAAAAAAATTTATTAAATGCCTAAAAATATGAGAAAAAAAAGTAAAAAAAAATTAAAAAATAAAAAAAAATAAAATAAAAATAAAAAATAAAATAAAAAAATAAAATATAAAATCAAATAAAAATAAAATGAAATAAAAATAAAATAAAATAAAAATAAAAGGAAATAATAAAGTTGAAGAAAGTGATATAACATCAAATCATAATATTGTTAATTAAAATATATACGAAATAGATAGAAATAAAAAAAACTGCAAATAAAAAATAAATTGAAATCGAACTTAATTTTAAGTCTTTCCTCCACCAAATAAGACCTTTCAATTACTCCGTTGCTAATCATGTACAAAATATTTTTGCATAATTGTTTATGTGTTGTTAAAATTATATCGAGTTCCGATCTATTAACTGCTTCATAAGCTTCTTTCGTAAATTTTTTCATTAGAACTCTTACCAATACGCCGAAATTGAAGTTTCCTTCCCTTACTACCGATTTGAACTCGTCGACTTCCTTGCGAGCTTTAAATAAATTATTAATTATTATATTGACAAAACATTTAATAAATTTCATTTTTATAATTATTTAATAATTCACATACAAATGTTCTTCGCGAACCAAGCTTTACATTGGATAACTATTCTATAACAATAAATCGTAACAATAATGTCCCTTCCACCATCATAGCGTCCTCTAAATTGATAATTAAAAATAAGCATACGTTTCATAGTTATACCTTCGGATACATAATGGCTCGACATAATTCTATAAGAAAAACTCACCCTGTATGCTCAATTTCTATGTCAAATTCTTTGAAGTATTCTCGAAGCAACCTAATGCATAATTTTTCGAATCTTGTTCCCATTTCTACATAAGATTCTCCTTTTAAACAATAAAACTTGATTTTTGACGCCATAATTTTCAAAAAATAACTTGCGTTTGTGAGGAGTGAAAAAATTTTTATACCTTTAATAACATATAGAGATGGGCACGCGTGGGATCCCGCGTGTGACGTGCAGAATCCCGCGCGTAATTCTTGATATGATCCCAAAATAAAATTATCTGGCCGGCATTATCATATCATCTAGCTAGCATTAATATAATATCTGGCATGCATTAACAATTTAGCTAGTGAAGTAAATTGGACCTGCGCAGTAGGCATTGCATTGTCTTCTGAGTTATGAAACATTAATAGTAGCTCATCCACAAGATTTTTTCCGGTACGTGATTTTTAGCCAATTATATCGAAGGATCAGGTGTAACGTAAAATCAAAACAATCGAATTAAGCGAAAGATTTTAAAGTAAGAAGCATCATCTTAAGGTTAGGATAAGGGATGAAGAAGGCATAGCTTATACTAAAATTTCACAATGAAATTTTTTTATTAGAACGCAAAAAACAGTATCATAGGTAAAATTTCGAGTTAATGGCGATTTTTTAAATAGACGTGATTTTCACGTTACACCTGATCCTTCAATCTAATTGGCTAGAATCACGTGCCGGAAAATCTGTGGGTGAGCTACAGAGGTTGTCATAAAACCGTTTGCACATCTTGAATGTGTGGCAGATTTGTGGCGCAGATTTCCTGAATCAGATTTTAAGATCAAAAAATCAGCATAAGAAAACGCTTTTAATGCTTTGACAAAAAGTTTTTATTAGTCAATTTTAAAATATAAACTATTCTTTTTTAATTTCCAATTCTGGCCCTAACCCTAACATAAACGAGCTTTAAAGAACTTTTGCTGTGTCATAAATCTGACACACATTTAACCATTTATGAAAACATAATATTTGATTGGTTAATTGTATACTTGCTTATTAATATTTTGATATAATAATACTGTACAATATATTTTTATTATTGTATAGGTCTTATGTAACAACTTATACTTTTTTTAAAGCTTATTTACGTGGATATATATAAAAATTATATGATTGTCATATTTGTTATTTTTACAAAAAGCTAAGTCGAAATTTATTTTTTATTAAAAACTATATAACTATAAATATTATTTTAAAATTCTTATTTTTAAGTAAAAACTAATACATGTATTAGGTTATAATTATTTAAAATTTTATAAAATTTAATATTTATATTAGATTAAATAGTTTTTAAAATACTTTTTCATTTTTTGTATTAAAGTTCCTGTCTTTAAAAAATAATTTTTATTCAAATTATAAGAATTTTTAAAAGTAAAATATTAGATAAAATAAGTTAAATTAGGTTTATTTAAACCTGAATAAAATCTAATCTGAATTCAATTTGATATAAAAATTTTTATTAAACTTAAGTTAAATTTGATTCAAAATTTAATTTAATTTAACTAATCTAATTTAATTAAGTATTATATGCAATTTAAATAACAATAAATAATTATTAAAGACAATAGTAAAATAATTTTTGGATAACTAGATAATTAGATAATTTATTATATAATGTTTTGTAACTTTTGTTTAATTAGCTAATATAAGTTAATTACTTATAATGTATATTAAATGCTTTAAACTATATTAATAAAATGTTAAATCAGTTTTTGTTTATATGTTATTTGAACTATTTTCTAACTACTATATTTTATTTGTTTTTATTTTTATTGTAAATATGTTATATAGCTATTTTATTAATAAATTGTAATTTTAAGTATTATAAGTATAATAAAATATACTAATCAAAATTTTAATAGAAACAATAAGTTAATTTGTTAAAGTTGCTAATATAATATAATTAGCTTTAAAAAAATAAATAAATTTTACAGTTTACAAAATTTGAATCTATAATTTAGCAGATAAGTTTTTAAATTATCTAAAAACAAAATTAACAGTTTAAGTTAAACTAAAGAAGATTTTGTTTTAATAATTTATTAAAGCTATTAATTAAATATAAAGCTCTATAAAAAAGTTCAAATATAAATATAAACTTGAAATAAGAAATTCTCAGAAAAAGACTAATTATAGAGTGCAAACATTATATATAATAGTAATATTATAAAAACTTACAGTTATAAAAAGATTGCATATTTAAGTTTTTAAGACTAAGAAGTACCAGTTAAGAGTAATTTAAAAAAAAAATTAATTTATTTAAAAATTTTTTTTACTTTAAAAACAGTACCAAAACAGAGATGCTTTTTAGTTCTTAAGAAATACAAAACTTTACTATTAAAGTTTACAAAATAAAAAAAATTAAACTTCTTAAAAACTTTAATATTAAAAACTTATTGTATATAAAAAAAAAGCTTTCATTTTAAAAAAAAATTACAATAGCAAATAGTAACTTTATAGCTTTTGCAGTTTATATACAACAGAACATTAGCAACAATAATATACTTAGTTAAAACAAACAAGTTTTACTAAAAAATAAAAAAAGTTTTTTTAAAAAAAAAGACCAAAACAAAGAACAAGACATATCTGACTGCCAGATATATAGTAAAGTACAAAATAACAAAAAAAATTTAGTATTAATAACAATAACATACATAAACTTATGCAAGATATTATTAATTAACTTTAATTTTGTTAAAATAAACAAAAACAAAAAAAACTCTAAACAGAATCTAAACAAGTTTATTTGTCAAAGTTAAAAAAGAATAATTAATTTTTTTTTTTATTAAGAATCAATATAAAATCTAAAAATAAAAATGCTTTTATCTTTGATATTCAATATTTAACAGATCTATTAAACAAAATAATAGTCTTGTTTTATAAAATTATAAGATATAATATAATAGTAGCTAAGCTATATATTAATAAAAGTGTATATACTTATTTAAAATTAGTATTTTCAAACAATAAAAAACTAAAGCATTATGTCTCTAAAGAAATTAAAAATTTTAACAAAACATATTACAGATACATCTTTACTGATACAAGATCTTTTTTTCTAACCAAAATTAAAAATATTTTTTAAATAATAAAGATTATATTTTAGAAGAAATTATAAAAACTTTTGACAACATAAACAGAATTAACTCAATTAAACTATTCTTAATAAAAGATACATTATACTTAACAAATATCTTAAGTAGCATATCAATACAGCTATTAATAACAGATGTGAATAACTAATGACACAACCTACCAAAATAATAAATAGTATTCTTAATAGACATACAGATCCAGTACATTTTTATAATATTAAAACTGATAAAAGTATTATAACTGATTCTACAGAAATACTTCAACATGTTCAACAATATTTTCAACACTGAATCCAACATCAGTCTATTAATACTACAATATTTAATCAATATTGAATAGAAGAATATTAACCCAAACAGTCCATCAATTGCAACTAGTATGCTCCCCTACTCAAACCTATTTTCATAGAAGAAATAATGCAAACAATGCAACAAGTTCCAAATAACAAAGCCTGTAGGCCACTAGGTATAAGCTATGAAATCCTTAAACACTGTGGTTCATCAATGTTATAGGCTATTATCCAACTATTTAACAAATACCTCAATACTAATATAATATCTAAACAGTGGAAAAACAGCAGAATATATCCTATCTTAAAAAAGCCCATCTTTGATGACAACCTTAACAACACTTGGCCCATTAGTTTAATTGAACATATCAAAAAATTATATACAAAAATCTTAACTAACTGATTTTCTAATATCCTATCTTCACATCCAATTCTTAGCCCTTACAATTATGTCACACTACCTGATAATAGTACCAATACACCTTTACATATTTTAAACAACTTCATTGAAGATGTCAATAACAATAAAAAACCAATATGGTTACTTTTACAGGACATGAACAAAGCATATGATTCAGTTAATATCAACCTTTTAGAAAAATTACTGCATCACATTAAACTTTCACAATCTATAATCTGTACAATAACTAATTTGTTCAAACTATGCTCCAATCAAGCAATTACAAATTATGGATTAAACATTATCATACTCAATAGAAGATGGCATTGATCAAGGAGAAACCATAACTCCTTTGCTATGGCGAATCTACTATGACCTTCTCATCAACTACATATATAAAAAATTCAAAGAATATACATCAACAGTTACATACCCAACTTCTTTATTCTTTGCAAAGTACCAAACAACTTATGCAAATACTTCTGTATTAGCATATATAGATGATACATTATGGTTAGCAAAATCTCAACAGCAACTACAAAATATCATTAATGTAGCATCTACATTTTACCAAATAGCAAACATTAAAGTAAATTCTCAAAAATCCAGTTTAATATCTAATACAAAATACATACTCACTTTTACTTTTCTAAACTCAACTATTACAACACAACTATCTAACACATCTCTAAAATTTCTTGGTTACTGGTATATTGCAACTAACAAACAAGCTATCACAATCAAACTTATTCTACAAAAAACATTTGGTTTAACAAATATAGTTCAAACTAAACAAATAACAGACAAACAAGTTTCTTATATAATTAATAATGTCATTATCCCTATTATCAAATACTGTATACATAATATAGTACTTCCTCAACACATATGTGACAAAATTTTATCCAGATATCTTACTACTGCTAAACACAAATCTAAACTTGCACTAACTACTCCAACTAGTACCATGCTAAACTATAACATATATAATATCAAAAATGTATAGGATATCTAGCTACAACATCATATTACTAACTTTTTAATTTAACTGAATACAACAGATCTACTTGAAACTAGTATACATATCTAATTACAACAACTACAAAATAATCTGTAGTTTACTACTAATATCTTACAACATCTACATCTACTAATAGATGGCCCAAATAAAAAACACAACAACATATCAAATAATACTACTACTCTGACATCTACAATTTACTATCTCTGCACATACAATACTACTACATACACTACAATACCCATATACACCAATTGAAAACATTCTCAAAACATATAAAGAATACAACAACTTCAAAAAACAATTATGAACCGAACACATTCTTTATCTTGAACAATTAATCTCATCTGATAACTCTACACTTTTAGACTAAAAACATATTTTACCAAGACTTGAATAAATCCCTACAGGATATAAACCAAAATGGTTCACAATATTAGAAGAAAAAACTATTACATATTCTCTTACTAGAAAACTCAACTCTAATTTAAGTCTTTCACAAACTAACTTCTTATCTTTTACAACTGAACATTACAATTAAAAATCAAAACCTTGGCTTATTACTGTTGATTACAATAATAAACAATTAATAATAGGAAAGGCATGTAAATATAAGCAAAACAACAACACCAAATCCATTACACACTAGACAATTAAAGCAAATACACCTAACACAAACCTCTATCCACTCTCATCAGTTAATTTTATACCATGTACAGGATATTCATATAATTCTAACAGAATACTAAACCACTAAACATTTGACATTTCTGCTATTCTTTCTACAAAATTCTTAGGAAGAAATCAGCAAAATCCTACAAACAAACTTAAGCTTAATGCAAATTATACAGATCTAGTATACTCAATTGCATTACATAACCCTACAAGAATTCCTACACTTCCATTCATTACCTTATTACATGATCCAATCTTTCTTATTTTTCATACCAATTCATTATCTATTAAATTACAACAAATTGCAAACTAAAATGCCCAACACACCAACTTTACTTTTTATACTAATGGATCTGTTACCAATATTACTACTAATAGATGCTCAATGAACATTGGATAAATACAAATACATAACAATACTATTATTAAAACTTACTCTTCTCGAATTAAATTCTGGCCATCATCATACAAAGCTGAGCTAGTAGCTATTCTATCAGCTATATGCACATGCCTTCAAAATAGCAATATTCAAATCTATACTGATTCACAATCTGTAATTTTCAAATTTAACAAAATTACTAACAATATAATACCACAGCACAAACAATACTTATATAACTATTGGCTAATATGATCATACAAATACAACATTACACTTCACAAAGTACTAGCCCATAAAGACAACATATTCAATAATGAAGCAGATAAGCTTGCATCAAACCACAACTCACCAAATTTTCTGGATATACGATATAACAACATCTACAATAATTCATATACTATACAATATAACCAATATACTATTGAACAACCTACCTGACGAACAATTAAAAACATTTGCAATGCATACATAATAGCTATATGGTCATCTCAAAATCAGATGAACAACATTATTCTCTTATTCTTACAAATTAACTGGGAAGCAACCTAGCTATACCTAAATAACAATATTAACAGAACCAGCTTATATACAAACTTTACACTCAACAATAGTAAATCCTTTAAAATTAAACTACAACTTAACATACTACCTACTCTTTTCTATCTTCACAACTTATATCTGGAAGCAATAAATAGCAATAGCTGTATCACATGTCATATACCAAAACACTCACTACATTGGATTCTTTGTTCAAACACTACATTTCTTACCAATCTTATTCATGAAACAATAACAAAAACTATTATTCATATAATTGATATTACTAGCACTCAAATTAATGAACTACAAGAAATACTTTCACAACACAATAACCTTTCATTTAGCAACATAACTTTACAACAAACTAACATTTATACAATATTACAAGAATATGTACCTAATAGCCTTATTTCATCAATCAGACTATTTACTCAATCACAAATAGAAGCAAAAAATATTACTACTAAACTCCTACACAAGCTGTCCCAAAAAGTTTATAAACAAATATAAAAACCATATTGTACAAAACTGGCACAATGAAAAAATAATAACAACATTCTACAGTATACCAAAAACCAACAAAAAAGACCTATATAAACTAATCATAACAATATATACTATGTTAACAGACATCAATTACACAGTACAACTTGCAATTTATATAGACTATCAAGCTTAAAACATATTGATTCAAATACTTGCCCACCACTTGGTCATGCTCTGTGCAAAATTAATTTATAACTCAATCATTAAATACATTATAGCTATCCTACAAACAACATTTTATATTATCAAATCTAGGTATATTTTAACCACTCTAGTAGGTTTAGGTTGCAGATAAATTAGATTGATAACAGTTAGTTTCTTTCTATAGTCTGAGCTTTACTCTTGTAACAAATTTGTAATTGGAATAGATTTTGTAATTTATATCCAGAAAAGCCCCTAGAGACATCTTTAACAAATTAATAAAGATATAAGCAAAACCTCACCTTAACTTCAAAAAAAAAAAAAAAAAAAAAAGCAATTAGAAACTAAGAAGAAATTAAGAGAAATAAAAAAGATGAAATTTATGAAACTGAACAGCAGAAAAATAGACATAATATTATAGAAGAACCACTAGAATGAAGCATCTAATCATTCTTAAATAGGGAATGCAGTAACAAAAGAATATATGCAGCAAAAATATCAGCATATAATGTACCAGATAGTTCACAAAAAGAAAGAACAAAATTCATTAAAAGATTGCTAGTATCCAACAAATATGTTAAAGAGGTCAAAGAAATATTTAAGAGAGGTAATGCTTGGATTATTGTTACATTTAACTGCAAATATGGCAGAGAAGAAGCAATCAACAAAATCCAAAAAAAACACAATGATTGGTTTAGAATGATTTCAGACATAGATGAATTAGAAGAAAAGAAGATAAAAAAGAGTGAGAAGTTAAAGCAGAAAGATGAGCTTATAGAAGAAAAAAAGAATAAAGAAGAAGCTAAGAAAACAGAAGACAATTTACTCAACCAAGAAAAAGAAGATATAGACAAAGGAAATAAAGAAAACACAGTAGCATTAACAGTATAGAACCTGCCGAAAGAGATGACAGAGTATAAAATCAAGTACCTAGTAAGAAAGATAGATAAAGTAATAAAATACAGAATTTGAAGAAGTGCATATAGAACAACAGCAATAATAAAAGTAAAGAAAAAAGAAGAACAAGCATTCCCATAAGTAATTCTCTTAAGAAATAGAAAGTTAGCAAGAATAACAATAGGTGAAGAAGAAGAGAAGAAAAAAGAAGAAAGAAATCAATTTATAGCAAGACTGATAGGAATACTAAAGAGAATTTCTAAACTAATCCTACTATGAGAGCTAAAAACCAGAAAAGCAATAGCAGTATACATTCCACTAAACAGATAAAGATAACTAAGAAATTATACAGTAGTGTCATTTAAAAGTCAGAAAGATATGAATATAACTACAAAAAAAAGGTCTGGTACAATAAAGTCTTAATGTTCTGGGAAGTCAAACCAAAAAGATTAGATAAACAACTCTATAAAAACAGCAACAAGATACAAAAGATATAAAAAAAAAAAAATAAAAGATCTTGACTTAGGAGAAGAGCATACAAATCCAGAAAAGTATATAAAGAAGAATAAATATAGCACAAGACTGAATAATAAAAGTAATAAATAAGAAAATAGAAGCCATCAGAACAAAAGAAATAAAAAAGAAAATTCAACAAGTACAGATCAAGAAGAAAAAAGATCAAGAAAAAAAATTGGAAATATAAGAAAGACACAAGAGCAGACATTAGATATAGAAAACATATTATGCCAAATACTAGAAAAACTAGAAAAACTGAAGATAGCTAGAGAAAGAGCATGGAAGACCCAACCAGATCACTCCTGAAAATGCCATAGTTGAATTAACAAGAACAAATAAGAAAGTCAAGAATTTTCTGCAAAGAGAAAGAAAAGTTTTTAAAAAAAGAATATTATCTTCTTATCTAGAAGAAAAGAAATACAGAAAAGGAAAAAAAAGGGCAGTTAACACAGAAGTATTGCAAAACTAGTTAAAAGAGAAGTAGAAAGAAGGAAAAAAAGAAATAAAAGTAGCATGTTACAATATTAATGGACTAAAAACCAAAGATCAGAAATTTGAAAATCTGCTTGATTAGACAGAAGAAGAAAAAATTACAATACTGAAAATCACTGAAACAAATCTTGTAGAAAGAAAAAAAAAATTTTTATTATACAAAACAACAAAAAGATATGTTGGTTATTGAAATAGTGTAGCAGAAGACAAGAAAAAGAGATCAGGTACAGGAGTATTAATAGAAGAACAATAGGCAAAACATGTAGACATAGTTAAGAAGATAAATAAGTATATAATAGAAGTTATACTATACTTCAAGCAAATAGAATTAATAGAAATAGAGGTCTATATACCACCAAGCAACAAAGAAGTAGAAAGAAACATTCAACAAAAAATAGTTGAAATTATTACAAAGAAGAATAGATGAACACAAATAGTGATTATGAAAGACTTTAATCACACAGTAAACAATGTTCTAGATAGGCAGAATCTACAAGCTGCGAACTATAAAAGATTACTATTATTTAGTTAAATAAAGAAACAAGACTTCTATAATACATATAGAGAAATGCATCTAACAAAACAAAGATACACATAGTCAAACTCAGAAACAGCAACAAGAATTGACTATATATGGGTATCAGAAGGATTGGCTTCAGGTCTATAAAGAACAGAAATTAAGAATATAGAAGAAATTACTAAAAGTAATCACAAGATAGTAATAACAAAAATATGGATAAAACATATGATTGCAAAAAATAACAAGACAAAAATCAAAAGAAAAGGCCAATCAAGAACAATATATTTCTATAATAAAGCAAAAGAGGAAGAGTAGAAGAGTTATATGCAGGAGATACAAAGGCAATTAGAAATAAAAGAAACTTCAAGAAATATACAAAGAGAAGAACAAGAAGAGAAAAAAGAAATACGAAAAATTAACAAAATATAAGATATAATAGAGAAGTCAATTATAACAGTAGCAAATAGACATATACCAAAAAAGAAGATTTACAACATGATGGTAAACAATATATATTTCCATAGTAGCATATATGAATAATAAAATATAAATAGCCAAAGATAAAAAAAAGGTAACTCTTTCCATAGATCACTTATACCAAAACTACAAAAAAAACATTTGATTATTTCTCACAATTTTATTAAGTAAACCTTACTTGACCTCTTAAGTAAAGTTGTTCAGCACACTTTTCTCCTTCTAGGCGGCTGTGTTTTATCTCTCAATAAAATCTGGCTGCTGAGAAAAGTTCCAAAAACCAAGTTTTTGGTTTTTGTCTATTTACACATAATTCTACTAATTAAACCTATCTTTCTACCTATTCAAAAGTTGTTCAGCTCACTGAGGCGGACATTTTGATATATAATTCATTAAAGCCGGACCAAAACACATAGAGATACAAGCAAAAAGCAAAACTAAAAACTTGCTCTTTGCAGGTTTTTTTATTGGTAATTTTAGGAAAACTTGCTGGGTTGCTCCAGAAATTTCACTTTTCTGGGACCCATTAGAATTTCCTAAACACCCAATCAGCTTATCTGTAACCTAAACTCTTTTCCAAACTTTCCTAACTAGTCTAGAAACCCTTAAATGAAACAAATTTTTCAAAAAACATACCTAAATATCTATTTTTAGAACAAAATGCCAACCCCTGTAACAACTGCATCAGACACTATTGACCTTGACTATTTCTACTAGAAGTGTTCTAAATGCTTCGGTATTGGTATCCATGAGGATGCACCAACATCATCTCATCCTATTTCTGCCAACAAACAACCTAAAATTTGTAACATTACTGAACTTAGAGAAAGTACCAAATGCAGTTATTACTTCAAAGCACCTGAATTCAGCTCTGTTGTCACATGCTTTTGTGGCAAATACCATACACATTTTATTTCAACAACTAACCAAACCTACAAACAGCATGAAACCACAAATATTATTAAAAAACTTAAAGATCAAAAAACCCTGGCAAATACAATTACAAATTCTACTGAATTTGTCCTGTCATCACCTACAGCATCACCCTCACCTACTATTCATAACCATCTCTGTGCTAAATATAACCTACCTATTGCCTGTAAAGAAATGAATAACCAACATTACTTGGCAACTGATGCTACTCTATATAATGATAAACCTTATCACAAAGTCTGTACTAGTATACAACAATTTGCTCAACAGTCAAGCTCTTCTTCCACTTTTATTCAAAAACTTCAATAAACAATTAGCTCTTACAATCCACTCGCATTTGAACTTACCTTTACAACCTCACCTAACAACAACAGCAATACTACAAATAATATGGATCTTGATAATAACATTACTAATAATAATAACAACCAACAACATCAACAACAACATCAACAACTGCTATATCAAAATCCACCTCACTCTAATGAACAACAACAACAACAGCAACAAACAAGTCAACAACAACAGCAACAAACAAGTAACCAACAATAACAGTTAACACAAACTAATACCACTACCAATCAACCAAAAATTAAAGCCAACCTGATATTTGACTAGCTTGCTAATTTTCTAATTTCTGATGACATGAAGGACAAATCACAACTTCAAACAGAATTTTCAAAAAAAATTTTCAACTTTCTCAAATCCTACCTATATGATTTCTATCCTGATAAAGAAATCAAACCTGAAACCTCCAAGCAAAAGGCCCTCAAAGCTAGCTTTTATCATATTATTCGCAAAATGGCCAGAGACAGATCTGAATTTCTTACTGAATTTATTCAAAAAACCAACTCCAATACTGACAAAGCCATTACTATTCCTTTTAACATACTTGAAGAAACTCTTAAAAAACTTATCCTAGCATTCACAACAATTCTTTTCACAAA
>CAJVQA010002812.1:0-20995 GCA_910591915.1 Cetraspora pellucida | reverse complement strand
TAAATGTTTAGCAACCTGGTTAGATGGGATACGATATGTAAATGAAGTTGGATATAACAAACGTATACCATCATGTACATCATTGTTACAAGATATATAGCTTTTAATATACTGTTTAATGTTTAATAAGTTTGTAGATTATGTACAGTTAAAGAATAATATTCTTAAGGTATGTGGACTAACTCAAAACAACGCGCCAAATGAGTATTTGATGAATTTTGTCCTAAAAGAGATATAAATAATGGAACATGTGCACATTGCAAGAGATATAACACATATTGAGCTTGGCGTCAAACAGGTGACCCTCAGAAGACAACACAAGCATGGACAAGCGGAAATAAGGATGACAACAATTGCATTAAGAAATTTCAACTTAAAGCTACAAAATACGTAGATATAACTGAATGGTTTCCTTTTAATAGTTTAATTAATATTCAAATAATTGGTAAAGGGAATATAAATAATCACGTACACCATAATGCGTAGTTGCACTTAAAACTTTATCTTGTTCACGAAAGAATTTTTTAAGAGAAATATGTTAATTTATGATCTAATATAAATAAATTATAGACAAACTATTGACATTAGAAATTTTGTTTCAAATAACAAGTTTAAAAATTACACCGAATTCAGATTAGCTGGTAATAATCTTGAAGTATATGGACTAACCCAAGACACAATTAGTAACAAATATTTGATGGTATTTCAATATGCAAATAGAGGAAGTCTTCATGATGTTCTATCTTCAATTTTAGAAATCTTAATTGGAAAAGTAAATTAAAACAGCTTGTAGATATATCTAAATATTTAATAAGTGTACACAGAGACGAACATGTTCATGGAAGGTATTAGAACTAATTGAGCCCGGTAATTTAACCAATTGGATATATGTCCAATTGGTCTGATTTCTGACAGCGACTTGTCCAATTGACAACACTATTACATTACATATACATACATGTCTTTAGATTAATTTTGCTTTAGCTATAATAGCATATAGGTGCAAAAAAATCAATGGTTACCGTTTCCTAATTATTACAAGTTCTTTGAATATTAATTTAATAAAAATTATTTGTATATTTATACATGAATAGATTGTTAATAGTAAATAATTATTAACCTATTGTTTGTATCTTCATATAAACCTAACTATAAGGCTTATTATAATTGCAAATTATCTTAAATCCTTTCTGCCACTTAACAGAGATTAAAGATTTTTACTCTAATATGTGCACCTTATATTCGTTGACACATATTTATTTTAATTTTATAATTCGCACATTCGGAATAAAAGATTTTGCTAAATTAATAGATTGCCATGAAACATTTAATTACAATATATGAAAGATACAACAATATAAATTTTAAAATAAGTTCAGTCACAGTATTTTAACAGCTTCTAAACAAAAAAAAATGCATTGATAAATAGTATAATATATGCGACTAACAAATCGGGAATGAAAAACATATATATATATATATATATACCATAATCAAGAATACATCATTGAGGAAAATATAGGGAAAAAAAGTTGTTCTGTAATATACCATTGACTATCATGAAATACCAAGAAAGTTCCATAGGATAATAATGCGTAGGTCCTTGAGAAACGATGTTCATCTGAAATTCCGAGGGGTAATGACTTCCACAGGAGTTTACAAAATGATTGATATCTTGCACATTGTGATAAAGGGATGAATTGAATAACTCACTATTATTAAATAGTACACCGTCATGAATATTATTAACAGCACGATATTTATCATCTTGATTTATAACATTCTTGTTGTCAACTCCTTTAGGACCACGTTTTCTACTAGATTTAATAAAAGTACATTGGAGATTTTGTTTTGCACAATTTTTACAAGCATTTGCAACATAAGAACATCGTATCCGTTTATTTCGACAATTAATGCACGCAATAGTTGCATGAGTACGTTTTGGTTTATCTTTCATGGTGATTTTAAATATATTTATTATTTGCAATAAAAAAAAAGGAAACAATTCACAGTGTAAAAGATCCAAAGACAAGAGAGAACTTTAATAAATTCGACATTTATAAGTGTCAGATACAATAAAAAGATTTTCAATTGAAGATATGATCTTATGTTTGTTTACATGATTTGCATTTGTCAGGCGGATGTAACTGGAATAAAGTGTAAGAGAAAAAGAATAGCATGCAAAATAAAATGCAAATGACATACAAAAACAATAAGGAATAGCGGATGTAACGAAAAATTAAACGTCGGATGTAACAAATGACAAAAAAATGTCGGATGTAATGGTGTCAATGTCGGATGTAACAATGACGAGTAAAAGGCTGATATAAAGGGGCATTGACGTGAGTTCCGACATTCCGGTAGGAAAATGGTATTATTGTGTAACATTCGCGATTACGAATGTAAATATGTAACATTCACTAATACAGTATTACAGTAGGAATGGCGGATGTAAAACGTGTGCATAGCATTTGCTACACCAATAAGAATATCGAAGATAAACACATTAAGCATACGTCATCGATAATAATATCGATGTAAAACGTGTTGCATCCGTAATTGTGATAAGAATAGTTGGTGTAAATGTGACATCCGCATAGCAATGTAAACGTTAGCATACTTTATATAGCTATAGGAATGCCGCATACTAACGAGTAGTGGTGGTTAGTGCTCCGATCGGGTTGACCCGAATGACCCGAAACCAACCTGGTTATAATGAATTTACTATATAGGTCATAACCCATCTAATAAATTTATTATAACCGGGTTGGTTTCGGGTCATTCGGGTCAACCCGATCGGAGCACTAGTGGTGGTCATGACGACAGTAATGGCGGATTAAACGTGTAGTACTCATTATAACAATAGGGGTAATTTGTCAATATAGCAATAGGTGTGTAGTAAATATAGAAGCTGAGTCTTGCGATTTTATGAATATTTATGAATATTTATTAAGACATATTACATATTTGACTATAAATCTTATTCAAGTATCCAGTTTTACCGCTGATTTTTTATAATATTAAACGTTTGAGTGGCAATGATATTGGTTTAATATTATAAAATTTTGCCTTTTTACCTTTTTATAGTTAGCCACGCAACTGACGAATTTTACAGTTATGCAATATAGGGATCATGATCTATTAACAGGTACAACGACATTACCGCAGGCGGGAAGAGTAAACAACAAAAACGTTTACAAGATGAGAATCATCCGCTATTAATGCCAATATATATAATGCCTGTTTTCATGTGTCTTGTTTTTCAGTTGCAATTTTCCTAGTCATTTTTCCTTTTTCCCAGAACTTCGCAACCAGTTCTTTTTTTTTTTGTACTCGCAATTGTACAAACTGCAGTTACTCAATTATCTTATATTTTTCTGTATTTCACTTAAAAAACAATAAGCCATGTCAAGAAAACGTACGAAGGAGGCATGCACTTTGTGTAGAAAACAAAAGAAAAAGTGCGATGGTTTAAAACCCTGTCAGAGGTGCAATATTAAGAAAAAATGTTGTACTTACCAATCTGAGTTAAATGGTAATTGTTAAAATACTAAAATTTTCATGAATGAAATAAACGCTAATAAAATCTTTATAATATCTAGGTCAGGCACCATTAACGGGTTCTGATGCACAACCTTCGTACTATTATCTAAATGGTTATATTTTTCCACGAGGTAAATATAATAAAGTTAGTTCTAATGACGTAGTATAAATCATACATCACATATTTTTAACAAACACTTTTAATTCCCTTTAAAAAAATATCAGATTGGGATTCAGTGTATCAACCGCTTCCTTCTATTTTTGGGACCAAGCGTTGATTTTATCTTTATGGTCTTATTTAAATAAGAAATTGTCTAAATGAGAAAGAGCTTTTTCAATATATGCTATATGTTTTTAAGATAATATGTATGATAGAAAATTTTGGGTTTTATGCTTTTTCATGGTTTCTTTTATATCATTTACGGAATAAATTTTTTCGCCATTCTGGTCTATGTTTTTATATTCATATTTCCTAAAAAAGAAATTTCATTTTGGCTTTAAAAAAAATGTTAATTCTATTTTGATTCGAGTTATAGTTACCCAACAAACAACTATGATGGCATTCACATTACTAAAAATGGAGAACCGTCAATGTTACACAAGTATGTTGTAATATCACATGTTTACCAACCAATCAAATTGAAAAATATTAAAGAAACGAAAAAAATGAATCAAAGCGAATTAATTCAAATCTAAATATAAAATTCAAAATAGATATTTTAAATATTACTGTAAATGAAACGTCTTTATAATTTATGTAATCTATTAATCATTAACAGTAATCTATTCATTCAATTTCTATACCTATTCAATATTTAACCTTTTGCGCATTTAATGCCATATTTAATATAAATATCTAGCATGAACTCTCACAATATAGCAGTATTATTATTCTATTGGAATATTTATTTGTAACTACATTATTAACTTATTATCTAAAAATTATATAAAACATAATAGTCGGTTGGTTTTAAAAGAAATTTACTCAGTTTAGTGATCTCATAACCTTCACAATACTTATTTTTAAACATACCTTTGCTAGGTAAAACGTATCATAAAAGTTGGAGGATTAAGAAGGATTAAAGAAATATGTTATAATACAACACGAAAGCTTCGAGTTTGTTTAATGAATTAATCACGTTTCATAGAACAGATAAGTTACGCCGGCTTCCTAAAAAAGTATTGTAAAACAATATACAAAAATCTTCTGTAAGAATTTTGTGCAACATAGACAGTTCCACCTGTTACACTTAATGGCCTACATTTATGAGTCTACACTAAAACAAATAAGAATTCGATTCTTAATACGTATTCATATTATAATATATAATTAACGCTTCGGAAAATTTCTGACTTTATTAAAAGCATGAAAACCAATGTTTTCATAAATATTGAGCACTTTAATAAAACAAAGTTAAGCCTACCACTCAATACAGCCATATTGACACATCATTCACTTTTAGTAATACAGTAATGAATTCAACCTTATCATGATATTAGTAAATAACATAATATGGTAAGTCATTAGACTAACAATAAAATTAAAGATCGAAATTCGAAAAATACTAACATTAAAAAAAATAAGCCAATGATTGCTCCATCAAGTCACTAAACATGCTTCTAACACACCTATATGCACGTATTAGCAACGTAACACATTGAGGCGAACTTATGAAATACCATAAAATTTGAAATTTTGGACTTTGAATAAAATAATAATGATTTTTAACTGAAATAACTACTTCTCCGGGTGAGGGTGCGTTATTATACAGTAATAAATTTTTTATGTCTAATAATATATAGTTATTGGATGCTTCGCATCCAATAACGGGAGTTATTTGTAAAAATACTCCATTATCTGGTTTAAATTTAATGTGCCAGCTTCTGGGCCCCGTAGGGGCCCAGAAATGGTACGTTAAATTAAAGCCAGATAAGTAAGTTATTGGTGCGTAGCATTCAATAACGGTATTATCCGATAACTTACGACGACTGGACCATCGGAATGACTCGAGATGGTTTGCTGGTAATTACGTTATCATCAAATAATGAAGTTATTTGGTGAAACGTAATTGCCATCAAAATAACTCGAGTTATTCTAATAGTCCGATCATAGTAAGCTATCGGATAATATACTTTAAAGGTAGGGAAAATGGTTTAACATGTAGGAAATATGAGCTTGACGCGTTATTAATCAAGATTAGAAAAAACTTTTTTAGGGTTTAACATTGATTTGTCAATGATGTAATTTGGTAACTAAAATTACAATTAGACCAAATACTCGGATTTGGTATACGAATTTTAGCTTAATTTCACAAATTTGTCGTGATAAGTATTCAATAATTTGCTGGAGTGTAGTGAAAAATCTAATAGAGAACAATATTCAGTCTATTTTATCCGAATCTGAATAAACTGTTAAAAAGTTCGGTGTTACAGCTGTTTTCATTAATTTTGGGCCATCTGGTAAAAGATTGACCAAAATGATGGCAAAGGTTGTTCTTACCAACCAGAAGATCTTGACAAAAAAACATAAAAGTTTCGAATATAATGCAGGATTTCATAATAAATATGGGTGCTAATAAAAAAATTTCAATATGACAAGAATTGATTGTTCAAAAAAATATTTACGCAAGCTCTTATTTCAAACAACCAAGGTTTTATTACAGGTTTCGCATACCAATTTCGTACACCCCTATTAATAACGTATCCACCTCAAGTAATAAATAGTAGGTACGTCCTTGATAGGGATGTACAAATTGGTATGTGGTTGTTTGGAGTAATAGATTGTTTGAATGACTGCAACTAAATGAAATATGAGTGCTGCGCGGAAAAAACCTGTAAGTAAAGAATCCAAGTTTTATCAGATGTCATTAATTAACGTACATTCAATATAAATAATAATACAGCACTCATATCATTATCGCCATTTGGCAAAGGTTCATACAGTAAATTCTCTTTAAGTGCAACTCTTAATAAAGTTTTCACTAAATGTAAGAGCTTTTTTGGCTCCAAATATGTAAGGCAATATAAATTTTATGTCTATAAATGCAACTTCTCTCTAAATGCAAGATTTTATTTTGTTTTTATACTAAAATTTTTATAGGCACGGCGAGTTGCATTTAGAGAGAGATCATTATATAATCGATCCTTACCGAAATTAAAAACTTATCGAATCGGCCAAACAATCATTCGGTCAATTTTTTATCAGATGTCTCAGTATCCAAAAAACAATGAAACCAGCTGTAACCTAGAGATTCGATAAAGGTTGCTATGATTTCTGCTTTAACTATTTAAAGCTTATGTCGATGGCACAAACTATAACACTTTCTACTATATTCTGATTTAAACGTTAAATACACTTTTTAAACTTTATTCATTCTCTTAATACGGCCGAAGAATTTAGTATAGAAAATGTTGGCAGTACATAAGTTATGCGCGTACCAGAAACTACTGCATGTCTCTACTTATCGTTACAAGTTATTTGTACGTTAGGCTGTGTGCGGCTGATGTTGAAACTCAAGGTTTTCCAAAGGATCCCATTTTATAGGGTAATAATGCTTTAAAGTATACAAAATATAATCGATTGATATAATGATATGAAACCTCTCGTTGCTTTTGCAACTATCTTGAATTATTGTGTCTCATCCGACTAAACGCTGCAAAAAATGTTATCAAGTTCAATCCAAAATTACAACTGAAGCTAAACTATGCATAAGTTTTAGTTCTCTCCCAAACGGTCGTAACGGTCGTAACACTGTTTATGCGCCTGATTCCATTTTTAGTAAATTATTTTTTGCTCCGGGGATTTATTCTTCTAGCAGAGTTAATAAAACTTGTTTAGCATTTTGCGGATCAGTAAGGTGACAGATGAAGAAATATTGTGCAGATCCGTGATCTTTGTCGACCAAAGTTGAGAATTCTGGCGTCAATGATATTGAAAATTTTAACATAATATTGAGAATTCTAACATCAATGATATTGAGCATTCTGTCATCAATGATACCGAAAGAAAGGTCATCATTTTACGACACGAGTGTCTTAAGTAAGAATGAGAACAAGAGTAAGTCATAGCTGACTAAATTGTGACATTACGGTACTTCAACTTACGGTAGAATTAATCATGCAATTTATATTTCCGTAATGGATTTATTTGGTCGTCGACTGTAAAAATTTTGGTAGTATCCATAGATTCTCTACATTTAAGCACATGAAATTTCAAATGTTCATTATTTCTTGTCTTTAGTCTTAGCATCTCCTTTTTTATTCATTCAAGAAAAAGCTACATTAAGCCTGATTTTTTCGTTCCGTATTACCTAATATTTCAAACTTTTTAGCGAACAGTTGGATTTTTTTATTAATCTAAATTATTAGAATTAGAACAATTAAAATTTTATCATGCTCAAATATAATTTATGAATTTATACACAGCCAAAGCTTTTCGATATTTCATACTTCCTTGATAAATCATTTTGTTTGATTAGATATTATAGCTATTATTTCAAGTTATTTATTAGTTAACACCTGAATTTAGCACTTGAAGTTGCAAAGCCTAAAATTGCGTTCATTATCTAATTTCAGTCATGTGCTACTTCAGGTAAGTGCCAATTTCAGGTAAGACATACACATCTATACTTTTTTCAAAAAAAATTTAAAAAATTATTTTTTTAAAAAACATGTCTAAAACAAGTTATAAAAAAATAAATAAAAATAAAAAGAACACTTGCTTAAAACAAGTTATTATATATAAAAAAAAAAGATATACATGTTTAAAACAAGTTTATTATAAAAAAAATTTTGTAAAATTTGAATTTACAGATAATGCATGTGATTACTAAGAATTTAGAAGTTTTTAACCAAATTTATCCAAATTTATTAAAATACTGTATACGTACTAATACTTTAATCTGACATTTCATATGATCATGATACTTTTTTTTTTTTGCACGAAATTTGGTTTGTTAGTAACTATTTTTTAGTACACTTTAAATTCAGACGAAGCTTTTTTTTCTTTTTACCTATTTCAAAAAGTTGTGTCTAAGCTAACTTCTCTAAATAAGAGATCATAAGAGATTAATTTTGGTGTTAACTTTCTAACGCTCTTTCGAAATTAGAAATGTTATTTGCGATTTTTTATTTGTGTAATTTTAAAATGTATAAATAAGTTACCCAGGCAATTGATTTGCACCAGCCAATCAGAGTTAATTTCACTCATGTGCTGTTATGCGGCACATTGAGTAACATTAATTCGGACAAAAAAAAAATTTCTGTTATTTTTCATTGCCTACCCAATAATGTATACGTATACATGTATACAAAGTTTACAAGTTTATAGGTCTTGGCAAATTTTGTGGAAATCGGTTAATCCGACCGGATTACAAATCATATGACTTGCGATGATCACATCTAAATTTAGTACAAACATTGGATTCGAAAATGGTAAATAATATAGAGAGAATGAATAATTGGCTTAGATAAATGGAAAAATAGCAAAGATTACGATAATATTAATGTTATCTAATGTTATCTTAAGTGTGACACATGCATATTGACTAAAAAAAAAAAAATTGTCAAATGGCATAAAACATCAAACAGTGGTATATAATTATAAACCGTGCAGATTAAAATGCATTCTCATGAGACATATTTCTATAATAATTTTATTTGGGCAAATTGAGTATTAAAAATAATTATTATAAATATGGTAATCATAAATTCTTGACTAACATGATAAACATAGGTCACTTAATAACCTATCAGTGCATCACAATAAAACTATATCTAATTACATATTCTGCAATAAGGATGTTTTTGTGAAACAGAAATAATTATATACATACATTAAAAAACTCCGGATAGCTTTAATCTTTTTAAAATGATGAGAGTATTACCAAACGATTGTATTTTAGAAATATTTAACAATCTTAAAGATTGCCGTAAAAGCTTGTTTTCATGTCTTCTTGTAAACAGAAAATGGTGTAGATATGCCATACCGATATTATGGAGTGAACTAGAAGCTTTTAAACATAGAAAACTTGTAGAAACTTGTCTTTTGAAATTAAATGAATACGAACAAAAACAATTAATTCCTTTTAATATAGCATTTCCAAAAGGTCCAAAACCATTATTTGAATACACTATTTATGTAAAAATTATCAATATAGATTCTGATGATGGGATTATAGATTGGCTCAGACACCAAAGACATGGATCTTATTATCATTATCACCATAATTATTATTATTACCTTAGGTTTATAAATGTAATTCATGCAATCAAATTTTCATTAATATTAATGTTTCTACGAACTAGCAAGAGGCTTAATGATTTAAGAGTTTGTGGTAAAATAGATACTTTATTAGTAAATATTCTTGATAAATGCGTGACATTGAGATCTTTAAAATTTTCGGACAATGAATTTAGTCCAATAGAAGTTAAGGCACTAACAAAAATACTTTATAAAAACAATGGTTTGACATCTTTGGATATTATAACTAATCAACTTGGTGCGGTGGGCGGGAAAGCATTAGCAAATGCACTTTGTAAAAATAACACACTATCTTACCTGCGTCTTTGGAATAATAAACTTGGTCCTGAAGGTGGGAAAGCATTAGTAGCAGCACTTTATATGAACACTACACTGGCATCATTAAATCTTTCAAGTAATTACCTTGATTCTGAAACAGGACATGTACTAGCTGCAGTTCTTCGTAGAAATACTGCTATAAAACATTTAAATCTTAGAAATAATCAACTTGGATCTGAAGGAGCAAAAGTATTGGCAGATTCTCTTTATTTAAATAATACTTTAGCTTCTTTAACAATTAGTAGAAATCAAATCGGTTCTGAAGGAGGAAAAGCTTTAGCAAAAGCTCTTTATAAAAACACGGCTTTAACCTACTTAAATCTTAGAGAAAATTATCTCGATAATAGTATAGGAAAATTATTGGCAGAAGCTCTTTATAAGAACGTTACTATAATTTCTTTAGAACTTTTTGGAAATGAAATTGACAATATTACTTTAGATACCATTAATAATTTACTTGTAAAAAATAAAGAAAATAATTGATATAGATTTTTTATTTAGGTGTTTCACAGATATGTTAATGTACATTAGTTATAAAATTTTAAGTCACAAATAAAATATGACTACGTACTAACTTAATGCTACGTATTCAATTCAATGACTACCACAAAAGTGTTGTATATTGCATATCTGATTTAATTTATTATTAATTTTGATTACACGTAAGCTTTTTAGGAATGTTAGTATAAACGTTTCCGAAAGCGGTTATTGATACGTATTATAGAATTATTACTAAATTTGGTTTTATTAATTAGCATTACCTCTATCTATTGCCTAGGCAGTGGGTCTAATATGATAATTTTTTTAGAAGTAGATTATTCATAGCAGAAAAATGCCGCAGTCTTGTGATCACAAACTGTCTTTAGCCATTAGTCTAATCTGAAAAAATAAGAAGTAATGTCGAAATTATAAGTGTTCCCTAAATATAGCTAACGTTGAATTTAATTTTTAAAAATCATACTACAGTACTATTACGGCATGTTCAGAATAAATTGTTGCAAACACTGCAAATCGTAATTCAAAGTTGTAACGCCGTAATACTGTATCGCCGTATTTCTTCATAATGTAAGCTGTGAAATAAAATACTGTGAAAGACGTAACGAAATCAAGATGGGATTCAATGAAAAATAGGAATTAGGGTATCTGCGCGATGTGGTTGCGCTAAAACCAGGAACGTGATGAGCTTGGTGGATTCAATCAAAAAGCACTGGTAAAAGAGATGTTTTCGGTTTTGAATTTAAGAAATATAAAAAATTGAATTTAGCTATTTTAGAAGTAGTTAGTTTTTTAATTGTTATTTTGTTAAATTATATGTATATAACTATCAAAATTAATGCATATCTCGAGAACATCTTGGTTTATTAATATTCTTCTCTTGACGTTCACATCCATATGTTTCCGATCTATAGCGCACATGCCATGCATGCCCACACTGAACATTTCATCCTTTTCTGGTAACCTTGATTACCTTAGTTGTACACAATGCTAATATACACCTAGTGATGGGCCACGCGCGGAATCCCGCACGGAATGCGCGGATTTTTTTGGATTCCGCGCGGGATTTTTAATGAGATTATTTGGCCTGCATTAGCCTGCATTAAATATCATCTGGCCTGCATTAAATATCATCCGGCCTGCATTAACATTAATGGGCCAATTTTTAATTAGTAATTGATATTGTGATTCCGGAAATCGGCGAGTCTGTCGCTAAACTAATCCAACTCTCGCGTAACCTACGGCGGCTAAGTTGAAATAGGCGTGTTAGATTTGGCTGGTGGTTTATCCGTAGGTAAGTACTTGTCTCTTCTCTGTGTCTTTCCTTTAATCTATTCTCTTACTAATCTAGTCTTCTTTTGTCTACCTCAACCCGGGATTACACTGCGTCGAATCGGGGTTGGAACTCTTCTATTACGTTACATCTTCCCCAGAAACACCCTGACGATTTCACATTCACGTGATATTAATTTATGGTGGCTTATAATTATGTATACCAAATATGTATACTTGATAATCATTATTAGAATTTCCTTTTTCGAATTAAAACGAATAAACCTTTCTTGTCTAAAAGCAATAATGATAAAGGTAAATCGATAATGGAAGCCTCAAGCTCAACTCTTGTATCAACATTACATTGCTCAGGGTGCGATCATATACAATCTATTAGTGAATTTATTAGCCCTGAAGCAAACAATACTATAAAGCAATATCAAACTTGTGTCCACTGCCGCAGTAGAACCACACAGCTAAACAGCAGAATATATTAGCAATGGAATGTTTTAGCTGTAGCGGCATTATTAGAATAGTCATTAATCAACAAATTAATATAGTGAAGATATATTTTCAATATGACTTTCTATATAATCAACCAAAAAAATAACAGTAACACAAGATATTAAAGATGTCATTAAAGAAAATATAGAATTATTACCTCATGAAATATATTCACAGCTTATAAATAAGGGTTTAAATATTTCTATCCAACAGAGTCAAGTTTACTTTTGGTGGACACAATTAGGTCAGGATAGATATAAATGTAATGAAAATGTTTTTGAATCTGCTGTTCAATGGCTTAGGGAAAAATAGCATAAAGTTATTTTAGAAGTAACACATCCTGTTCGCATACTTGCTGTTGAAACTGACCTGTATGAATTTTTTAAAACAATTAAGGTTGAAGTATATGAATGTGGCATTGATGTCACTTACAATACTAATAATCTTGGATTTGAGTTATACAGCTTTCATGTGAAATTTAATGGTATAGGATTTGCCCTTGCATATTTATTTTTAGAAAACAATGGGCACTATAAGGATGGCAGATGAACTACTTATCTTCAAATGTTTCTTACAAAAATATATGAGTTGGGAATACATTCACAATTTTTCCTTACTGATAAAGACTTCCCAGATTAATGCTGCATACTCTACTTGGGAAGGCATTAAAGTTCAACTTTGTCAATGGCATTTAAAAAGGGCAATTATGACTTGATTAGCAAGTACTAAACTTTCAAAAAATTTTTATAATCCTTTATCTGAATTTGGTCATCAATTTTCATTTAATACTACTACATCATTGCAAGAATTTTGTTCAAAAAAATACAGAAAAATTGTATATAAAATTATGAAATGTTATTTTTATCAGCATCTTCTTATACCAACAATCAATGGATAATTTTTAACAAGTACAGAAATATGTAATGCAGCTGTTCAAGAAATGTACAAGTTCTGCAAAGAACATTCACTAATTTTATTATGGAGTTATTTGTGAAGTGAGTGGTATATTGAAAAAAGATGGATTTTATGGACATGGTCATCTTATACAAAACAAATTTCAATTCTTACAACAATGATGTTTATTGAAGGCCATTAAGTAGGATTTTCTATACAAATTCATTAGACCACATCTAGATCTTATATTGTACATTTTAATTACAAAAGTAGCTACTCATCAAATGCATAAATTGTAGCAAATTCATTTTGAACATAAAAAACCAGAATGGATTAAACAACTAAAATCAGAATGAAAAAGGCTGTCATTAAATCTTATTAATAATCCATATGTAACAGATATAAATAAATAGATCTGTGGATGTAGTTATTATCTAACAAATTAATTCTATATTTGTAAACATCTTATTTAGCAAAAAGGTACTATAATATATAAATTTTTTAATCATTTAAAAAGAAATCACAATACATCATTTTTAATAGAGAAAAATTAAGATTTTATTAATATTAATATTGTAAACACAATGGTTTTATTCGATCATATTAATAGTACAACACAATATTTAAATGAGTCAGAAGAGAAGAAGGATTATGATAAAGTGTATGATGAATTAATATCTACAACAACTAAAGCACTTAATATTTTTAAAGAACAAAAAGTGATTAATAATATTCAATAGATTAAGAGCATTAAAAAAAACTTTAATTCAATTAACAAAATAGTAGATAAAATAGAGCAATACCAATGAAAAAGAATGATGCCTCTAACATGGAAAGAACATACACACAATACTCAATACCTAAATATGCAATAAATCTTAATAAGTTTAATATATTTGTCTATTTATTATTATATTTTTTTTAAACTAAATTAAAAAAAAACATGTTTTTTATATACTAGCTATCACAATTATGAATCAAAAGGTTTAATACATCAAATTTATTTTTATTACATATAAGTTTCAAATTTTAATAGTTATTTAAATCTTCATTTATTTAGCAAATTAAAATTTGGGGTTAATAAAATATTTGCAAATTCAGGATGCAAAACTTGTATTTAATTTATTCACTGCTTATTAATTTTTATTATTGCTAGCATTTAACTTTCTTAGTTGCTTTGAAATAATATAATATGGCTTAATAGAATTATATCAAACTTTGAATGCAATTAAAGAAATGATTGTGCTAGCTGTGTGAGATTATAATGGCTTATTTAATAAAGAGAATTTTTTGGTTTCATTATAAAGTAGTATAGTAAGCATTATCTCAACAATTGAATTTATACATTAAATATGAAACAATTCAGATTTTGCATTTTATAACCATCCTGTATATATATATAAATACATTATATTTTTTATTTGCCATTATGTGCCACACTTGCCACAATGGTATCATATGATTGTAAAACCATCAGGATGTTTCTGGAGAAGTTTTACATTATGGTCTTGTTACATGACTTGTGGTGAGTTGTCAATTGGTGAGTTAGTAGTTTATAAATAAATGAACGATATAGGCAATAATGGTTAACGATGGTTTATTAGTTTATTATTGCACTTAGATTTTATTATGAATTAGATATTTATTTGTACTAGAAGTTTTATTTGTATCAGGGATGACTTATTCTTGTTTCATGGAGCAGAAATGCCCTTTATTTATAATAAACATCTTATTTATATTTATAATCAATTTATGCCATAAATGCCAGATATTCCTTAAAAGGCTGATATGTTATTTAATGCATATATGGCTGAAGTAGCAGAAGTGACATAAGTACCATAAGTACCATAAATAACATTTTTGTTACTTTTCACATGACCTTGAATTGGGTAAGGATTATCATCCTAATTTGGGCACCTGTGACCTCAAAAATCAGGCTTAAAATATACATAAAAATTAGCTGCCTAATATAAAAGTATCAGAGCAGCATTTTGTTTTGAATCAAACACAAGTGCAAATTAATTGATCAAATGATTATATTATTATAATTTATTGCTTGATCTATAGGGGTTAGTATGCAAGTGGGATGTTGAAATGATGTAGTTTTTTTGATTTGAAATTTAGTAGAATCTTTTAGTAATTGTGAGAGTCTATAGTATAGTTATATAATTATGTAATATTTTCGATTAGATGATCATTAGAGTTAGTTATTGTAGGATGTAATTACATCATTAGAGTTTGTGATAACAGCACCCAGAAAAGTGTATCAGATTGGGTACAGCAGAGACAGTGCCTAATCCAAAGTAAATCTCTTTTGTCTATAATCAATCACAAATTAAATTATTTATGTTTGATTCAATTGTGATGGATATAATCTATCACCAGTTTTTTAATATATATGTAACATTAACGATCTCTGCTGTACAGGTTGGGTAATCACCCGAATGATCGTCTGAATGATCACTTTAAAAATTAAGCAATTTCAATTAATGCAATGATCTTTGTTAATTAAAAAAAAACAGTATATATATAAGTAGCTGTGTGATGTTGTCACACAAAACCAGGAATGGAAGGTGGATTTTCAGATTAAGTTGCAGATGAAACTGCTTTCATCATAAGTTTTTTGTTTACTTAACTTTTATAAGTTTTATTGCAACTTTAAATTAGATAATATGTGCAGTAGGTCGAATACTAACTATATTATTTAGGTGAACTTTATATGCAATTCAGATAGATTAGTATTAGTATGGTATAGATGTAGCATTCTTGCATGTATGTAGTTTTTTTAAAATAAATTATTTACTTTTGTTGTTATTTTATTTCATATAACTGATAAATATAATAAACATTTGTCAATAGATGTATTTAAAATAAATTATTTACAGTATACTATATTAGTCCCATCATATTTTAGTTGAAAAATTTCATAATTGATTTGTTAAGTATCCAGGTATTTTACATTTACAAGTGCAATTAATCTGTTCTTAGTATCTGAGGCACTTTATATTCTAGGTCTCCAAAAATTGTAAGGAGTATTATAAAAGAGGTCTTTTAGTCTATACTGTACAGTGATTTGCAATTAAATGTAAATATAAAAATAAGAGAATCAAGCATTCAATAATAGTAAGTAGGTTAGTAAAGTGATAAATGGATCAATTCTTAAGTGTACATTTGAAAAATACATAGCTTTGAAGTATTGAACTTAGAATAGCTAAATGAATGAATACAGTTAGACGAAATTTATCATTTTCTAGATAAAATTTGTAGCATATTCTAACATATATAGATTAGATTAAAATTTAATTACAGATAAATATTTATTGCAATGAGCTTCTAATTATGCAATCTCTCTAAATGAACTCTTAAATCTTAGCTCGAATATATTTTATCTTCATAAGTATATTTTTTTATTATTTTCCAAGCATCTCTTATAAAAGTTAAGTCTTTATAAAAGTTAGAGAGTTTTAACTAGAGATGTGACACTGCACAGCTAGAGTTGTATTATATAAATTACGATTTTACAATACATGTAATTTTACATAAGTTTCAAAAAATTGAATTTCATGTAATTTTACTATGTATTATAAAGTATCAGCATTATAGAATTTGATTGCATTATTACTGTATTTACACTTAATCTATTTTTATTTTTATTCTTTTTTTTTTAGTCATATATAGAAATGTAATTGATATTTGCTATTATATTTATAATATATTTTTTGTGTACCAAATTGCAATATTTCAATTTAAAGAATTATTTCTTAATGAATATTTAAGTAGCTACTAATGCAATAAAAAAAATTTTCAGAACTACAATTATGAAAAAATAAAAAGCAATTTTCAAAATTTAGTATTCATCAAATTCGTATCCATTATTATTGAGTACATTAATAAGCTTATTAGAAAAATAAATGATATTATCATCATCAAATACTTCAATTTTATCATAATCTGAATTATTATTTGTTTCTTAATCATCTAGTGTTATATTAATAGTACAGGTTTTTTCAACTTCTATATTATTTTTTTGTAGATCTTTAACCAATATAGATCTTTTTAATTTACAAAGAATTTGTATATTCCAATATATAAAAACAAGTTTTCAGTTTTTTAAGAAAGTAATCGATTATATAATTTAGAATAAATATACCCATATGTTGACAAATTGCATTCACTAGTTGCTGAAGTTGCAGGAATAGATAAGATTTTTTTTGCAACTTGGCTTAGAATTAGATATTGCACACTTAATAACTTTCACTAATTAATTAGTTTAAAAGTAAAATTATTTTATAAATACTTTTTAGCAAAACCTCCAGATTTTTTAATGTATTTAGGTAATTTATTTAATACTTAATCTTCATTCTCCACACTCACAATTCAAATTATTTCAGTATTAATAATATCTGCTCATATTTAAAATCAAGATCTTTATCTTGATATTATGGGTCAGGAATATATGCAACAATAACAGCTGGATTATATAATATATTAACCTATTAATTTTTAGCAAATTACAAGGTTTTATTACACAAATCTTCAAAAATTTAAAAATTATTTGTAATAGTATTTTTTAATTTCTGTAAAATTTTATAAGCTGAAGAAAGATATAACTCATCACTTTCTAATTTATATATAAAAGTAATAAATAGTTTTAAAAAATTACATAATATTTTGAGATCTTCCCAAAAGTTAAGATTCAAAATCATTGTTTTGACATTATTATTTATTTTGATATCTTCAGTTAATATAGCATATAATGCTGATCAGGCTCACAAAACATGATTAAAACATTCATAAACTAATGTCTATCTAGTATCAACAGTCAAACCAGTACCATTTCTATATTATATATTTTCTTTTACAAGTGATAAAGAGTAGCTAATAGAACTAAATAGTTATAAAAAAATAAAACCAACTCTTTAATTTTTTTAGAATTTGTGTTATCTACTTATTTTTTAGAATATTTTTAATCCAGAGATTTATTCTATATGCCCAGCATCTAATAAAAATTTTATCTAAATATTTAATTTTTAAGATATTCTACACAGCCTTCATATTGCTTACATTGTTAGTAATAATACTAACATACTTGTTATTTTCTGTTTCTTGCATTACATCATCAATCTTCTTAGCAATATTCTCAGCTATGTAGTGTTCTTCATTAGTATGAACAGACTTATAAAAAATAGGTGCAGGTGTAGTTATCATATAATTTATTACTGATAATTTGTTAACATTGGACCAACCATCCCTAACTAAGCAATAGTTAGGTACTTTATCAAGAATATTCTGAACAACCATCTGCAGATTAGCATGTTCTTTGTTAAGAAGTGAACTAGAAAGAAACTAATATGTTGGAATTCTAAAAGAAAAGCAAGCGTTATCAAAAAATGCATGAAAAGCTGGATTTTCAATTGTATTAAATGAAATTCCTAATGTAAAAAAGGCATGTGCAAGTAAAGTTTCTAATTCTATTTGCTCTTCTTGTTCTAAATTATATAGTATTAATTGTTTTTGCTTTTTATTAGAATTAAAATTTTTATTTAAGTTTTGCAAAGTACATGAATTCAAATGTTTCTGTAATTGAGTTGCATTTTTTGCCTACTCTTTATCACACCTTTGCATTTGTAATGTTTTTCCTATTGTCATTAATTCATATTGTGTATTTATTTCATAAATTATCATTCTTGATTTAAACCATTTTTAATTGTTATAATTGTTATAATTGTTGTATAAACCAATAAATATAGCATTATATTTGATTTTTTGTGTTTTTGTTTTGCTTTTTTTTTTTTTTTTGACCTTTAATACTAATGACAATCTTTTCTTATCCTTAATGTCTTTAATCTTGCACAAAATTACAGAATTGCTTGATGCTATATATTAGAAAATGTTTGCAATCCTGTTTATATTTAATGATATCAACTACCTAGTAACTATTGTACTATGTTAGGTAAGTTATTTTTTACTTTTAACTTTGATTCATTTCTACCTTTAATTTAATACCAACAAAGTCTTTTCTCTTAAATTACATCAACTGATTGAAAATCATTATACTATGTTAGATAAGTTATTTTTTATTTTTTAACTTTGGTTTGTTTTTATCTTATTTAATACTTTTCTCTTACTTCAAACTATGCCTTCTCCTATGGCACACAATTACTTAATAATCAGAATGAATTTCTTTATTATAATAATTGTAACTAGGAAAAAATACATTAGCTTACTAATCTCCTTATTCTGTTTATATACTATCTTGACTTTATAGCTCATCTTTATGCATTGTTATTGATTACACACAAGCCCACAATGAACTACAATAGACAATATTGATCAATTAATTATTTTGATCCATCTGATCAGAATATAGTCATCATTATACATTAAAATTACTATTACATAAAATTTCAATTTACAGAATCTTATACAAAATTATGTAAATTTATATAAAATTACTAAAATTTAACAACCCTATGTGCAGTCTGCACAGGCAGTTTTGAGGCTGTACAGCACAATTTTCATAATTCTGGCCAGCTTTATAATTCAAGTTTAAATTACGAATCAGAAATTGGTTTGGAATCTGCATCATCTGATTAATAGAATCTATTTCTTATAATTCTAATCAAAATTGCATATCATTTAACTACATTTAAAGTTTTTTGTTTTAAATCTGGCCAAATGATCTGCAAATTTAAGCAGAATTATTAATTCACCAATATGCAAAGAAAAACAATATTTAAACTAATTTTGGATCACTAATTAAAAATAATAAGAGCCCAACTTTACATATATAAAGTAGATGTTTTATATATATAGACATGAAATCTAATAAGTAAAAGTCTTTAGGAACTGAGTCTGTGCAGGCTGCACAGCCTTTACAGTAGATTCAAAAAACCTTGATTTTTTTATTTCTAGTGTTCTCTCAGAATTAGATGAGTTTTTTGCTAAGCTATTTCAACTCTTATGTTATTTACAGTGGCTAAGTTGAAACTATAAGTAAGTACTGGTCTTTTCTCTTGAGTCTTTTCTTTAACCTACTCTTAATCTAATTTTTATTCTTTTTCTATTGTCTTAATTAAGATTTCACTACATCAAATTAGAGTTAGAACTCTTCTCTTTTATTTTGATTTGCTAGGCATGTGACTATAGCAAGTGCTCAATTATGAGTTTGATTGTTCTTGGAGGTGGTGTTAGTACTGGAATTTAATGATAGTACTGGTGTTTACAGGATAACACTTTTACTTTATTAGGAGTTGGGTAGTTAGTTTTTATTTTGCAATTGTTTTGCTTTTTCTCTTTGCCTGAGTGAATTGCTGTTTATTTATAATAAACTGTCTTGCCTATTTATATTATAGACTTGTCTAGTATATCAATTATATCTAATTTATTATATATATCACATATATTTAATATATCATACTTATGCGATATAGGCAATATATCAGATATATTAGATATATTAAATATATTTAATATATCTGACATTTCTAACATTTAGGATTTATGATACATGATATCAATCACATGTTCAGATCTTACACTAGTTTTAACTGTAGCAGTAATACAATTCTAATTAATTTAAGAATTATTATAATTTATCCAATAGGATTAAGACTAAGCCTCTTTTTTTTTTTTTTTTTTTTTTTTTTGGAGTTAAGGTGAGGTCATGCCTCAGGTCTGTTTATTCGAACATATTGTTACAGTTTG
>CAJVQA010002811.1:0-20997 GCA_910591915.1 Cetraspora pellucida | reverse complement strand
TTCGCCAGCAATTGGTTGCAAAGACAAAAGAATTAGCAAAACTTCTTGATACACTGGACATTGACGATAATGCCTCTGGTTTTAACCTACAATTTATATTAATATCAGTTATAACATGTGACAAAATCCAAAACATAGTAATGTTAAACCGTTATGTTGGCATCACTACTTTAGACATCTAAAGCAAGCAAGTTATTCTTTACTATTAAAATATATATATAAAGTGATGAAGAATCTGCTTACTGTCAGAATCACTATTCTGATCACTAAATTTTTTTTTAAGAATTCAATAATTAATTTTCATATAGTACTACATATAGTTTTGATTTATATAGTTGACCAAACACTTCATTTGGTCACGATATTGGTAAATAAATTCAAAAACATCACTTTTTAAATAAAGACAGATCTAAAATAACTTCACGATCTTAAAATTGATTTTGTATCTAATTAAATTCCTTTACATGACACATTATCGATATTAAATGCGACTACTATAATATCGATATCATTGTAAAAATGCAACAAACGAATTCAGTAATCTTTAAAATCTACAAAAAAGGATAATTAATAATAAAATGTATACCATAAGTTATCTGCAATACCTATTGGCTCCACGCTATTGCGATTCCTTCAATCAACATAGAAGTTTGAGTAACCTGACAACTTTTTCACTTCCCAATATGACAGTTACAATTTATACGTATGCATTAAGCACGTACCGAATCCGTGACAGGTTATGTCGATCATCGCTGATTGTGGCCAATAAAATCACAAGAGCTCATGTAACTTAAAAAAAAATTAGAAAAGCAAAATAACTCAAGATTTTACTAGGATAACCAGTTTGACTTCTAAATAAAAGTTTTCAGCACGAAATTTTAGTCATATAAAAAACATTTTTAAATACCGAATGTTAAGTAAATTAAAGCCTGCGTTAAATTCTGATCTTTGTGCTCTTTCGATTTGGTAATCGTCACAGATTCAGTGCGTGCATAAATTAAATGACATTATTTAAACAAGGACGCAATTTCAAGTCGTACGTACGTTAAAGCTTTTTTTTTGAGTTGCATTAATGGATATTACAGTAATTGTCCGGAGCGTAGCAATTTTGACAGGGCGCAGGATCGATTTTGCTGTCACATGATTCTCGGAAGACAAATGCTGCTAAGTTAAAAACTTCTTTTATATTTGAGTTAGAGTTTAGGGTAAGGTTAGAAAGGACTATAGTATAGCAAAATTACACAGGGAATTTTTTTGTTAAGACTCCAAAGATGGTTTACTAGACTGAATTTTGAGATAAATGCGATTTTTGAAAAGCGAACGTTTGTTTTGGATTTCTTTACGTCACACCTCTGATATATGTCGGAAAATCATGTGACAGTAAAATCGATCCTACGTCCTGGCGTAGCGGAGGACACTGTTTTTACGAGAGCAAGTGATCACGTGATCAAGTGATGATTTCCATCTGTCATTTCCATGATTTGATTGATTTGATTGGCTGATTGACTGAATAGATGATCACTCAACGCAAAAATGTAATAAGCTCTATATTACCTAGCATACAGTACAATGTAGGGTTAACATTCGGGAAATTCTAAATTTGCGGGTTTTTTCCGAAACTTTCAGGCTTACTAGACTTGCCTATCTGAGCAATTGCAGTAATAGGGAAAGTGTACTTTAAAAAGGACTACATCTTTCTTTTTTTACAGATTTGTTTAATCAATACAATCAACCCTCCGTAAATGCATCCCTTTTGGGACTATAGGCAAAATTTTTCAAAAATAAAGGTGTGCATTTATGAAGGGCATTTTATTAGTGCTTGATATGTTTGGGACTGAAGGTTAGTGTCTTTTAGGGAGGGTATACATACTGTATTGGGGTGTCACCAATTTGTTTAATCATAATAAGGATTTTGTGCCGGCTCTTTCTTAATAATAAAAACATATAAAATTTAAATGTTAATAACTTCTAAACTACAAAATTTGTACATGTAAAATTATATTTATTGAATTCCTCTTCATGCTCTTTAAAATAATAGAGCTATTTTTCATTCTTCATATAAGTTAAAACGAAAACCGATTGTTACAATCTAATTTATTCTAAAAAAACCAAGAGCACTATTACCTTAAAGAAATATAATTTACATGTACAAATTTAGTAGTTAAACTAATTGGTGACACCCTAATATTGTATGCATTTATAATATTTTCTATGTATAGCATTGTACAGTGTAAAAAATTATATATATTCAATAGTTTCTAAATTCTTGCCTTCATTTCATATTACTTTTCCCTTAACAACATGTCGAGTTACATTTTTTTAACTATTTTAACTCTTATTTCGATAATGAACTACCCTGTTCTTTTCGCTCAGGGATGCACTCAAGATTCAGATTGTTCTAATGGCGCTACTCCCCTCGGTCCTGGTGTTGGTCATTGTTATAATGGCCAATGTTATCTGTGTTATAATAGCTGCGTTTATAACACTGTATGTAGTAAGTTTGCCTCTCCAACTTTTGCAGCTGTATGTGCTTCCGATGTCAATTGCATTGTCAATCCCCCTCCTCCTCCTGGTGTTTCTAATTGTTGGTGTTGTAGTGGTCCCGCAGCTACAACTTCTACATCCGCAAAAGCTAAAACTCCTACAACCGCAAAAGCTAAAACTTTTACAACCACAAAAGCTAAAATTTCTATAACCGCAAAAGCTAAAACTTCTACAACCACAAAAGTTGCTACTACTATTACTTCTACTATTACTTCTACTAGTACTCCTACTATTGCTTCTACTATTACTTCTACTATTGCTTCTGCTATTACTTCTACTATTACTACTATACCTACTCCGGGATGCACTCAAGATTCAGATTGTCCTAATGGCGCTACTCCCCCCGGTCCTGGTGTTGGACATTGTTATAATGGCCATTGTATTCTGTGTTATAATAGCTGCCTTTATGGTTCTGTATGTCAGAGTTTTGCCTCTTCAAGTTTTGCAGCTGTATGTGCTCCTGATGTCCAATGCGCTGTCAATCCTCCTCCTCCTCCTGGTGATTCTAGTTGTTGGTGTTGTAGTGGTTTATGATTGTTGTATTCCAATAATATGTCGAAGTAAAAAGTTGGATGTGCTTTTAATTTCAAGAGTTTTTTTTGATTATATACAAGTGTTAGTAGGGGGCGCCGCTGGCGCCCTTAAATATAATACGAAACTTAACTAATAAATTCTGAAAATTTCAATTTATTATACGTAGTACTTGCTCACCATCTTGATCATTTACTAATCATGCTGTGTTAACCGAATTGTGATAATTTTAAAGTTACTAACCTATTTACTTCTAAAATCAGAAACTTATCCAATATTGAATCTAGTGCTGCGGGCGAAACCCAAAAAAGGAAATTATAACAATGCACTTGATTATTAATTATTGTCATAATTTCCTTTTTTGGGTTTCGCCCGCAGCACTAATTGAATCACAAACTCATCTACTACTGAAATCACTAACACGCAAATTACTAAAATTGTAAATTATTTATTATTAATACCATAAACCAACTCACTGCTGAAGTCACTATTAGATCCATTAACTTACCTATTACAGTATTACTATAATTCATTCGCTATTAATTATTAACTTATACACGAACTACCTCTTTGAAATGTTTGCAGGATGATCGATTATTTTCAAATTTTGCAAATCTAAGTCACATTATTGATATCCACTTTTGTAATCATGAATTCACTCGCAGTTAATGTCATGAAATTACAAAATTATGAACCCATCCGATGTTGAAATCATGAGTTATTGCTAAATCTAAACCTACAGTCGGCTTCAAAAGTTTATCACTGTTACACAAAAACAACTCTCGATATAGGAAGCCTTTGATATAAGAAGCTCTTGGCATAAGAAAGTTTCTACCAGTTTCAGTCAAAAATTTATATTTTTTATATAAGAAAGTTTGATATAAGAAGGAGTTTGGCTGGACCCGGTGACTTTTTTATATCAAGAGTCAGTTGTATTCATTAATATTTTGTATATATTTTGTGTAACTGATAAACTTTTGGAGTTGACTATGCACACTCTTGAAATTGCAAACTGGACTGCATACTATTAAAACTATTAAAATCACGAACCTGCCATTGAAAATTACTGATTTAAATGATGAATCCACCTACTGTTGAAGTTATAAGTTGCCAATTATCGATATTAACCCTATAGTTGGTGGTAGAATTACTGAATTACGGCATTACGGCATTACGGCATTACGGTATTCTACCATATGGTAGAATTAATTACGGCATAGCATCTAATTGCCGTAATTATGTGGAGGAGCCAAAATTCGGAAAATCGACCAAAATTCTGGATCGGTATACATCGGAACGTTTCAGCATTACTTATTACGACCTGTTTCCGATGAATTCCGATCCAGGCTTTTGGTCGATATGCTTAATTTTGGTTCCGTATTTATAATTGCGGCAATTACGGCAAAAAATACGGCACGTGCCGTAATTCGATAATTTTCAAAATTAATTCTACCGCCAACTATAATTAACCCTGGGAAATTGTAAACCCATTTACTGCTGAAATCACTATTGCTAAAATTGTAAACCAATCTACTGATAAACTAATAAGACTACACTGTTAAAATTGTGAATCTACTCAATGTTGAAATCACCAATTCCTACTATTAAATCACTTACTCACACACTGTTAAAATCACTAAAAACTTACTAATGAAATCGTGAACCTACATATTTTTCAGATTTAACATTCTCAATCCTGTTCGATAAGACTTTCAATTGCCGGTAAGGTTCTCGGCATGACTTTGTGCTGAATTTACTAAAGTATCTCGGTATACCAAAATTACTTTCAGAGCCATCTTATAAAGTTAACATGGCTTAATTTACAAAAAAAAAAGAAAGGTAGCGTAAATAATGCGTAAAGTTTAATAAGCCCAGATATGTTGTTTAAATACGATCTTTATATTTCAGCGTAATAATTACAACAGTATACATAAATATTGGAACACCTAAAAAATTGATCTTTTCCCGAAATCTTTTAATTTTGTTCTAATTATAATCTATCTTTTCAAAAACTGCATCGATGCCACTAGGCCTATGTTTTGAGTGCATCGATGTAGTTTCTGAAAAGTTTGGTTACGATTAGAAAAATATCGAGGAGATTTTGGGAAGTGATAAATTTTTAGGTGTTCCAGAATTGTCGTTATGAAAACTGCTGTAATGTTAAAAAGCAACCGAAAATTTAATCTTTTTGCAAATGCAAAAGATTTCGCGGTCATAACGATTCGGTAATTATGTTGCATAACATGCACATGACAAATCACCAGCTTTATGAATTTTCTCATAGTCATGAGACTTAAATTTGCACGTGAACAAAATGATTGGTAAAAATGTGCAGGAGATTTGTGGCAAATGATAATTCTATAATACAGTAAATAACGATAGTAGAGGATATCAAAAAAATTTGCGATGCATACTTGGATCACATTTTATGATGCGACTAACCCAAAACAGTAAAGGTGGTAGCTTATTTCACAATACGTATCACGTGAATACCCCGATTTGGAAAGTTTACCCACATTTACAGCCATCGTTGAAAAAACTTTTGTAACTCTAATTCTAACAACAACCATTTCAATATGACCATATTTAGGAATAAATTTGAATCAAGAACGTAAATATTTTAAAGAATTGTTTAATACAATAATATTATGTTTGTTGGTAACGTCATTGGTTCATATTCGGATGGACGGCAAACTCCTAAAAAGAAAATAGCCAATCAGTGAATTCAAATTTTGATCGTTCCGGATCAGCCCGACATGAATTCCGAATGCGTGTAAAAGGAAAAGCGAAAAAATCTCAAAAACTAGTGTTTAAACCAGCCTTGGTGTACTAATTAAAAATGACGGAAACGAAATTTTACATATAATGAACGATAGTCTATCGCTATAGCCTCGAATGTTAACGTTCCAACCCTAAATACGTGTTTTACGCACTTTGTTTATTTATAAAATCAAATTTCCTTTTTGGATTGTATTACCGACACAAATGGGTCATGGTCTAGCAAAACCCTTTTCTCACGTATATTTTGATTTTTGAAAAAAATAATAATTAATATTTGTGAAACCTAAATTTTACCCCTGAATTTTTGAGTTATTTTTAGATATATCGGTAATTTATACAATGTCATGTGACTATAAAGTAAAAATAAAATTTAATAAATGTATATATTTTTTAATAATAAATTTTATATAGATATAATATTTATAATGTCTTTATTTGAAGATAAAAAAAATATTAATTTTTTATTATATAATAATTTTATTGAACAATTAGATTTAAAAGATTATAAAAATAATAATTTTTTTTTTTTTAATATTAAGGTGAGTACATGTGACTTAGGATTTTATTGATAGTATAAGTTAGTCAGCACCTGTACATATACAGACATAGAGGCAATTACAGAAAGAGTGTACAACTAGGCATACATACAACTTTAGTTATTGTCTAATTTAAGTAGTTCACCTGAAGGTTTTATACTAGTTGCTATACCTAGAACCCATCTGTAGATTCTCTATTTAAACACTCTGATTCTGCATCCACCACATCCTACTAATGATTCCAGTAAACTGGTAAAGATATGTCATAATCACTAAGTTATATTTAACTTTGTACTAAACCTACCAGTGCATTCTGTATTTATACTTACAGCTCATCTGGTCACACTTTGGTCTAAACCATCACTTGCAGTCAAGGTTAACTATTAAACTGCTTTTATCTTTATAAGGTTCACTCAAAACCCTAGTATTCATTTTTCTAACATCTTTTTTATCATCCCTTACTAACCATATTCAGGACTGACAGAACTCCTCAGACTTTCAATCCAGATGGCCTGATATAGTATATCTTAGTATCCTTTTTCTTCAGCAATTCTGGTGGCCTGGTTGGTCATATGCTCCTTTATATATCTTGTCATTTAGTTTATCTGTCTATTCTTTTGAAGGTGTTTCATAGGCTTCATCAGTCCAACAGTACTGTCAAAAGTTTTGTGCTACCTTCTTACTTGGAATTTCCAAGTAAGTTTCTAACTCTTCAGTTTCTTTACTTTCTGCATCCAATGGTCTTATTATGGGTTTGCACCAAAGTCTTATGCAACACCAGTTATTGATATTTTTCTATATAGGTGTAATATTACACTTAGCATAAATGCTCTGAGCTCCCATTCGAGATGATGCAATAAAGGTTACAGATACATCAATCCAACTAATTGACAAAGACAGTTACCATAATACAGACCTATTTTTCAAAATTCGATGTTCATGGAATTTGAACTCTAGATCTGCCACTTGGAGGTTGACTATCTGACCACTTCACTAGATTGCCACACCCCTTATAAAAATAATAATTTAGTACAAGAAGTTATACAAAATTTATAAAAGTTTTTCAATCTAAAAGTTGCACTTGTAAAAATAATAAAAAACAGCAATGTTTTAAAAAAATTGGTTTTAAACAATTTTTTAAAAGACATCTGCAATATCATAAATTAAATAAAAAAGAATTAGAATTAGTTTTAATAAGTCAACTTATAGCATTTAAATATAGTTAAACAAATAAAAAAACTAATTCTAAACAACAATTTAATTATCAATTTAATGCTAGTATTAAACTTTGCAAAAATACTTATCTTAAATTAGTTAGAATTAGAAATAACAATCTTATTTGAATTAAAAAAAATCTAGAAAATAATAAATTAGTTGAATGAATTTATGAAAATACAAAATAAATGCCAATTTTTAAAAATCAAATAATAATTAATAAAATAATATCATTTTTAATTCATAGATTTATTATTAATTATGCTAATGTTAATAGACTTCTTTTTTCAGAATGACATTTACAGAATGATACACAATCAATTATTTATTTACCAACTGAAAAAATTATACTACAATATATAATTTTTTTATTAAATATCTTAATGCTTTTTTAGAAAAACTATTTAATACAATTGGCTATAAAAGTTTTATTTTTTTTTTTTTTGGTATTAAGGTAAGGCTTTGCTTATATCTTTATTAGTAATTTTAGTTGTATATATTAATATATTACATATTAAGATATACTAAGGTTGTATAAACAAAATAAAAACTACATACAAGAATGAAAGCTCAGACTATTTTATCTGCAACCTAAACTAACTAGAGTGGTCAAAGCCCACCTAGATTTGTTATACTTATATGAATCTAGGTAGGTTTGATCTAAATTATATAAGTACTTTATAAAGAATCTATAAAGTATAGATAATATGTAATTTGTTTAGTATAAATATAAGGAATTGCTAGTCATTTGTATAAATATGTTAATTTTAAGTAAGATGATAGGATAAAAAAATTGTAGTTGATAAGATAATTATGTTATAAAAATAAATTTAAGTTTATTAATATTGTTATTATTTAGAATTGAGTTTTAAAGAATTTTGTAAGGATAATACTAGTTAAGGATCTAAAAAAAAAGAGAGAATTTGGTATTTCTGGTACTTTAAATTAAGAAAAAAAGAGATCTGTAGAAATTTTTGGTATATTAAGTTTTTTAGAGATATATTGTATTGCTTGTAATAAATAAAATTAATAGTATTTAAATTGAAGTTCAGAAATAGGAGTATTAAAGAATTGTATAATATCAAAATATGCTATTATTTGGACAAAAGTATGTAAATCAGTAGTTTTAGTGAAGGTATTTTGGAGAGTATTTTTGAGATTAGAATTATTGATATTATCATTTTTTGTTGCTAAATTTAAAATATTATTTAATATAAGTATAATAAAAAAAGGATTTATGTTTGAAATTTGTAGGTATATTATTAAGTTAAGTAAATTGTTGTTCAGCAGTTTGAGCAAGTTGTTTAAGAGTTTTAAATGAAAGAGGTTTGGTAAAAGTTGCAGCTAAGGCTTGGTTTTGTTTAAAAATAGAAAAATCTAGGTTTGGATAAATATAGTTAGAAGAAATAAAAGAGAATTTAAATAATTTTGAAAATAAAAGAATGTCAGGTTATGAAAAATATGTGGAATATTTTGAGGAAGAATATTATATTTGTTATTTGTACATGTATATATATAATGTAGAGAAGCTTTAATTAAAGCTGTTATTCTTTCTTATAGTGAGTTTAGTATAGGAAAAGAATAAGACTTTGGAAGAAGTTTTTTAAGTTCAATTGCAAGAAAAATAACTATTTAGTATTTAATAAAATTGTAAACTTTTTGTTCATTAATATGTATAAATTGTTTTTGATAAGAGTTAAAAAATTTTGGAAACCATTTATCAAGTAGTATTTGGTATGTTTTAAAGAAAGAAATATAGAAAGTTTTAAAAAAATTTTTGGCAGAAATACCAAATGTAATATAAATATTATATTTAGTATCATTTTTAATTTTTATAAATAAAGAATTGGTGTTATTAAATATTATATTAAAATGTAAAGTTATCTAAATAGGTTTGAGGTCAAGGTTTTCAGAAAATTTGATATAATTAATAGTTTTGTATTTGTTATATAAAAAAAGATGTAGATGGACAAGATTAATTGTTATTTGGAAGCATTTAGAGATAGAATGTAGTAGTAAAAAGTAGTGTGAAGAAATATTTTTTTGTAATTAAGTTTAGTAAAAAGGACAGTAGTAAAGTTAAATAAAATATCTCTAAGTGTAAGCAAAAGGTAATTATGTAATATATTAGTATGTTGAGTATTTGGTGTATTTTGATAGATAAATTCAGTTAAGAATTGTGGTTTTTATAAAGTCATATTGTTTAAGAGTTTATTGAAATTAGTTTTAATATTTTATTGATTAATTGTTTTATTTTTTTGAATTCGACCTGGATAGAAATTTTGAAAAAATGGTTTAATAAAGTCAAGAACTTGTAAACTGAATGATATAGAAAATTGTACTTGGTCTTGATTTTTAGTATTGATAGAATAAGTTTGAAACCAGTCAAGTAAGTTTTTAGTAGTATTGGTATTGACTTGTATAATTGAATAATAGAGAAACCTTCATTGAGACATAGTATTTCTTAGATATTTGTTAATTTTTCTTCATCAAAATAGATGAATTAAATTTAATATTTTCAGGATATATGTAATTTTTTATAAAGAATAAATTTAATTAAGATATTAGAAAAGGTTTTCTTAGTAAAATATAAAGATATTATAGGTTTTGTATAAAGTGAATTTTAGAATTATTTATGGTCATAAGACTTGTTTTGTTGTTTTTCTCAGCGAGTTTTAAAGCTATTTGCTTAAAACTTTAGAAGTATATATAGTTTGATATCAGAAACAAGTTTACTTAGAATGCCAAGTGTGATATACTTAGTAAAATATAGAAATATTAGCAGATTACATTTGCTGATTCGTAAAAATAAAGAAAGAATATGTTGGTATTGGATTAGAATCAAGTGATAAATAAGAGAAGTGATAGAGAGAATGTGATAGAGAGTGTGTGATATAGAATGTGATGGTTAGGTATTGTGATAAAAAAAGATATTTGGAGTGATATTTGTTAATTGGTAAATAAATTTGTAAATATATAGATAAATATAAAGTATAATAAATAAGTATAAATATAGAATAAGAATGGTTACAATAAATTTAACTAATAAATGATAAAATTTATGTTAAAAACATTTAAAATTTGATATTTTTAGGTATATTATAGTTAAAAATAGTTTGAAATTGTGTAAGGTAGAGATTTACAGTAATTTGTAATTGGTGTAATACAGCTAATTACTAATTAGTAAATAATTTGTTTGTATTAAATTAATTGCAGAGCTTAGATTATTTAGGTGTTTTGTGACTTGTACAGTGTAAATTTAATTTAATCAGTTTAGGAAATGATATATTGTTATACAAAAAATGTCCTAGTGAGAATTTTTGGGGCAAGATAGAAAGGAATAAAAAAAAAAAAAATTTTATAATAAGATAAGAAAGTAAGAGTTATTTTAGAATATAATTTGGTCAATATTAGGGTTATAGGTTTTGTTTAAACTTTGTTTTGATCAGAAAACTATGTTAAATATTTTTTATTAGAAATGTAAATTTAGTTGTAAAGATAGTTTTTTAGAAATATTAAAAGTTTAGTTAATTATAGTTAAAAAATATTTTTTTGTTTTTTGTAATGAGTTTGAGAGGTAATAACGTAAGTTTTTAGAGATATATGTAAAATCTTAATGCGAACAACTTTGTTTAAGACACCAAAGTTTGTTCATATAATAAAATTTTAAGATATTAGTAGTTTTATGTGAATGAAATTTAGATTAAATTTTGTGTAAGTGATTGACAGAAAGAGTTGTTAAATTGTATAAAAGTTTTATATATATTTGGAAAGAATTAACTTTACATATTAAATTTATAAATCTGGTACAGATTTATATGAGATTTGTAAACTTTTAAAAATTCAAATTCAAAATACAAAGAATAATAATGAAAAAAAATTAATTAAATTAGAATTAAATGAACATAAAAAAAATACTAAACTTAAAAGAAAATATTATTATAATAATATTATATTAAGTAAAACATTATCTAATATAACACATATATGCTATAATTATGTGCAAAGTGTTTCAGTAGCTTATTCATCTTAGCAAATTGGTGCAACATATTTTAAATTAATATTACAAGCTCATATTTTTGAAATTTGTAATGCTGAACAAAATCTAATTCAATTAAACTATATTATTGCTAAAAATCAATTTCTTTAAAGTATAAGCAAAGGCACAAATACTATAATTAATCTTGTTTATAATGGATTATAAAAACATTATAACTAAGAAAAACATTTAAAAGTAACTTGTAATAATTGTTCTGCCCAAAATAAAAATAATCTTTTATTATTTTTTTGGTGCTGACTTATATTAATTGAAATGTATGATATAATTAAAATAAATTTTTTTTTTTTTTTAAAAATATTAAGATAAGTACTTGTGACCCAGAATTTTATTAATAGTATATTTGGTTAATAATTGTATTACAACTACAGAAGGCAACCATAGGAAGAGTATACAACTAGCCACTTGTACAACTTTAGTTATTATTTAATTTAAATAGTCTGCCTGAAGGTTTTATACTAGCTACTATATCTGGAATCTGTTTATAGATTCTTTATTTAACCATTCTGTTTCTGTAGCCATCTACCTAATTCTGCCTACCAATAACTCTGGCCAATGTTGATAAAAATATATCATGGTCACTAAGTCTTTAAAGCAGTTCACTTATATAGAAACCTTTGACTTTATATTAAATCTTTTAGAATTTTTTGTATCTTATTCTTACAACTAACCTAGTATTACTATGGCCAAGACCAATATTAGTAGTCAGAGCATACTATTAAACTACTATGCCCTTGTAGAGTTTATCCCAACCCCGATACTAACATCACAATATATCCTTACTACTTTGATATTCAATTCAAGTTTCACCAAGCTGCTATTTCAGATAACCTGGAATAATAGGTTGAAACTATACACTTCTGGTTTATATGTTTACTAGCATATATACTTTTTCTCCAGAACTCAGAAATTCTGATGGCCTGGTTGGTTCATCTGATCTCTTCTTAAAGACTGACATATTTGCTTGATTTCACAAGTTCTAGTTCTATTTTATAAGTCTAGACTTTATAATAGCATTATCGAAGATTTGGGTTACCTTTCTACTTAGGTCTTTCAAGTAGGCTTCCAGTGTTCTATCTAGTTTCTATAATTTACATAGCCTAAAAACTTATTTTAGGTTCACACTGCCTAGTACCAATTTGTGTTCTCTCATACAATATTGTACAAGTGCCTAGACCTTTTAGTTATGCTAATATGATACAGTTTACAGGTATCTTATCCCAACTAATTACAGAAGACAGTTAGCTGTAATACAGACAAAATTATAAATTTTCACTATTACTAAAATTTGAACTCTAGATCTGCTACTTGAAGGTTGACAACCTATTTATTTTCTAAGTTATCATACCTTTATTGAGATAATTTTATAATACCCAGATATACTAAATTTATATATAACAGATATTTTAAAAATATTAAAACTTTTTTTCAAAAAACTATTATTAATACTGTAGATAATATTCAAAAAGTTATTAATAAGTTAACAAAAAATAATATTAATAATAGTATATATTATAAAAAAAACTTTCTTCTATAGATCCTTTGACCAAAAATCAGTAAGAAGCAAAATATAGAAAATATTACAAACTATACTAAGAAGCAACACTGAAATTCTTAGTAAAAAAGAAAGAGCCACAAAAGTTACACTTAGCTAATAGAACAAAATATAAGTAGAAGAGCTTAGAGGTAGCAGAGCTTGGAAAAATAAAAATTTTCTGATGAAAACAAAAAAATTTTTGTAAATTTTGGGGAATCTCTGTAACTCTGTTGCACAGATCAACTAAGTTATATAAAAAATACAACAAAACAAGTAAGGTAAACAAACAAGCATATATACAGAAATAGTTTATCAGAGCAAGCATGTGACATAGAGACAGCTATATTAAACCAACTAATAAAGAAAATGACAACAATCAGTATAGGAAAAAATATATATAAAGCAAGACCTGGGAGCCTATTAGAAAAGGTATTAGAAAGATCAACAGCACAAAGCTTACAAAGAGTTGGCAATGCAAAGCTAGTCAAAATACTAGAAACAACAGATATTATAAAAACAAGTATAAACAAATATACAGCATTACTATTCATAGCAGATGTAGCAGATGTAGCAGATGTAGCAGATATAGCAGATATAGCAGCAGTAAGAGCATTAAATAAAGCTATCACATGAGTAGACAAAAGAAGTAAATTAATAGATTTTAGCTTTAAAATAGAGGATAGCTCACAACAGTAGAGAAAAAGAGAAACAAAAAACACAATTCAGTCAGAAGAAATAGTTAAAACAAAAGAAAATGAAAAAAGAGAAAAATATGAAGAAGAATTTAAAAAATATGAAACAGGTAAAGAACAAATAATAATAGATAAAAAACAAAGATATATAGCACAGAAACAAGATATAAAAGAAGCAAAAAGAGACGAAAAGACTTCATAGCACACTTTAAGTCTAATAGAAGCAGAAGAAAAGAAAGAAAACAAAGAAGAAGATTTAATGATACTGCAAGGAGATGCAACAGAAGTACCATTAGAGCAAAGCATCTGGACACTAGACAACAGACTATGCAACAATGAAACATCAATAATAGCGAGAATTCCTGCCTATAATGTTCCAGGTAGAACAAAGCCAGAAAGAACAGGAATAGTAAAATGGATGCTTAATGCAAACAGACATATTACAAAAATTGAAGAAGTCTTTATAAAAGGCAATAGTTAGATTGAAGTATCATTCGATTGCAAAAGAGAAAGAGAAAAAGCAATTAATCGAATAAAGTTAAAAAGTGAAGGGTGGTTTAATTTAATTCTAGTTGAAACACAAAACCAAGTAGAAAGTAAGAAAAAGCAAGATACAGCAATAAACAAGTGCAGAGTAGAGAATAAACAACAAAGAGAAAGATCTAAAGACCCAAAATAGAAAGAGCCTAAACAAAAAGAAAGGCAAAGAAGTATAAGAAATATGCATATAATACGAATTAAAAGATCACAATACAAAGCACTAGTAGTTATAGCAGCAGATTATGGAGAAGAAAGAGACAACATATAGGCATTACCTCTTAGCAACAATAGATTGGCAAAAATAATAGAAGGAAATGAAGACTATACACAAAAAGAGAAACAAAGTCAGTTTACAGCAAAATTACTAGATATTTCTAAAAGAGCATTAGAAGTGCTTTTATTAAGATGTCTAAGAAATAAGGAAGCAAATACAGTATATATACCATTTAACAGAAATGGAAACCAAAAAAGATTTGCAATAATCACCTTTGCAAATGTGCAAAAAGCAGAGATAGCTTAAAACAATACCAATATGGTACAACAACTATCAAGTAAGTTGGAAAAATCTTAGAAGAAGGAAAACCTACAAGAGAAAAGAGTTAAGAGGCAGAAGGCAAGAAAGATTAAAGTCAAGCAATGAGAGGCAGTCGAGCATTAAGAGTCAAAGGCACAAGACATGAAACACCAACCAAGAGATATGGAGAAATGAAAAGTGATCCTTAGCTACAAAATATAAAAGCATAGTTAGAGGATAAAAACATAGACATAATAGAAGAAGCAGCAATAACAAAGAAAAAGAAAGCCAAAACAAATATACTAAATCAAGAAAGAATATCATCAGTAAAAAATGTTCTGTATCAAATATTAGAGTGACTAAATAAAATAGCAGAAATGCAGCTAGAAGTAAGGGGAGATCCAGCAGATCGCTCCTAAGGGTGCCTTAGTTGAGTTTAGAAATACATATAAGGAGATTGAAGCCTTTCTACAAAAGGAAAGAAAAATGTTTGAAAGAAAAAATAAGAAATATCTCCTTATCTAAGAGAAAGAAAGGTAGCCAAAAAGACTAATAATACAGAAGCAAAACAAAATCAATTGAAAGAAAAATAGAAAGAAGAAAGAAAAAAAAATAAAATAGCATGTTATAATATTAATGACTTGAAGACCAAAGGTTGAAAACTTAAGAACTTAGTGGACTGGGCAGAAGGAAAAGAAATTGCAATATTGGGAATCACAGAAATGAATATTACTGAAAGAGAAGGAAGATTTTTAATATATTTGGCAAACAAAAATTATATAGGATATTGGACAAATGCAGCAGAAGATAAGAAAAAAGGTTTAGGTGTAGAAATTCTAATAGAAGAACAATGAAAAAAGCATGTAGATGCTGTTAAAAGAATAAATGAATACATGATAGAAATCATATTATACTTCAAGCAATTGAAGTTAGTAGTAATAAGAATTTATATACCACCAAGTAACAAGATAATGGGAAGAATCATTCAGCAAAAGATTGTAGAAAGGGTTACTAAACAGAAAAAACAAATACAATTTGTAATTATAGGTGACATTAATCATACAGTAAACAATATAATAGACAGACAACACCCACAATCAGCAAATTTCAAAAGATTATCAATCTTTAATTAGATTAAAAAGCAAAGCTTTATAGACACATATAGAAATATGTATCCAACAAGTCAAGAGTATACATGGTCAAACAAGAAAGCTGCAACAAGAATTAACTATATTTGGGTATCAGAAAAACTGGCATTGGGTTTGCAAAGGGCAAACATTAAGGAAACAGAAGGAATTACAGAAAGTAATCATAAAATAATAATTACAGAAATATGGATCAAACACATGATGAAGAAAAACAGTAAAGCAGAAATTAAAAAGAAAGAACAATTAAGAACATTATATTTATATAATCAGGCAAAACCAGAAGATTGGAAAAACTACACACAAAAACTACAAAGGTGATTAGTGATAAAAGAAAGTTTAAAAGATATTCAAACAGAAGTGCAAGACAAGAAAGAACAGTTAAACAAGATAAATAGTATATGGAATACAATAGAAGAAGCAATCATCATTACAGCAAATAAGCACATACCTAAGAAAAGAATATATGATACAGTAGCAAATAGAAGAACTAGTCAAAAAGCACAACAACAAGAAAAAAATATCATAAAGCTGCAAAGATTAATTAAACATGCAAAGACAAGGAAAAACCAAGAAGTAATAGAAGAAGAAAGAACTGAAACAAATGAGCAATTAAAAGCACTAGGCAACAAAGCAGGAGCAAAACTGTCAAAATTACAAAGGCACTGGTCACATGCCTGAATAGAAGACATGAAAGGTTGGCAGAAGATCTTACAAGAAAGGAAGAAAAAAGACTGGAAACAAACACAAAGAAGACAAATAAAAGAAAATAAAAATAAATGATGTGAAATAATCAAAACAGACTAAGAAAAAATGCTTGCTAGCCTGTTAAACAAACTATACAAAAAGATATTGCTTGATAGGCTTATTAAGCAAGTAGAAGAGAAAACATATCTAATAATGAAACTAGAAAAGATTAAGGCAAATGTAGCAGAACATTATAAGTTGCAGTTTAGAAAAAGAACACTAGACTAAAAACAATAACAGAAAAGTGAAAAGAGATATACAAACTAAGAGAAAGCATTAAAAAGGAATGGTATGCAAAACTCAAAGAAAAAATTAAAGAAAAATAATAGAAAGAAACACTAAGAGAGTTAAAGACAGAAACAGCCCCTGATATTTCAGGTATAAGCTATATACTAATCAAAAGAGTAGAAGTGAAAACACAAGAAATCTTCAGAAGTTTTACAAGCCTATGTTTAGAAATAGAAGAAATCTCAATAAAGTGGAAAATAGCACAAGTTTACCCAATACCAAAGGATATAGAGTGGAGATATAGTTTAAACAACATCTGCCCAATAGCATTAATTGAGACATTTAGAAAGGTTGTTACAAAGATGATAATGAAAAAGCTTGCCAAAGTATTTATAGAAAGAGAAATACTTAAAGGACTGAACTTTGCAGGTCTTTCAGGAAACTTAACAGAGCAACCAGTACAGATTTTGAACATAATAATAAAAGAAGCAAAAGAAAAAGATAAAGAAATATGGATACTGTTGCAAGATATGAAGAAGGCATTTGATTTAGTTCCTCTTAAAAGTCTTGAACTAGCATTGCAAAGAATTAAAATATCTAGAAAAACAATTAAATATATATTGAAACTTTTTTATAAGAGACAACTAAGAATAATTATAACATATGGCCTAACAGAAGAACTAATAGCAGGAGATGGAATAGACCAAGGTAAGGTAATCTCACCACTAATATGGCATCTCTTTTATGATCTATTGCTAGAAAAAATCCAAGAAGATAAAGGGTTAAGGTATACAGTCAAGCAACAAATACAAATAGGTATGCAATGCAACAACATTACAAGATATCATTAAGTAGCAATTGCATATGCAGATGATACAACATGGATTGCAAACAGTAAAAAGCAATTATTAAAGATCTTAGAAATAGCAGAAGAGTTCTTTGAAATAAATAATATAGAGATAAATAGATCAAAATCAAAACTGATAATAATAAATATAAAAGTTGAAAAAGAGAAAAAGGGCAATAATATATAGGAAAAGCAAAATAATAAAAGAACCAAGACACAAAATAGTCTGCTCATTAGAAATATGATTAAACAGCAGAATGCAAGAAGTGCAAGTAAAGAAGAAGGCAAAAGGAATAGTAAACCAGATTATAAGAAATTTAAAGTACAAAAAAATAATAATAAGCCAAATTGCATATATAAACAATATGGTTATCATACCTAAACTAAGCTATATGTTATAGCTAATGAAGCTGTCAGACAGAAGCCTAAATGAAATACATCAACCAATAATACGTCTGGCAAAACAAAAAGGCAGTTTACAAAAAACAATAGAAAACTGTGTAATGGAGCATAAGAATCTTAGTAGCTGTAGAACATTGTAACAAGAGTTAACTATGAAGCAAGTGAGTGGCCTTATAGCAAGGCTAAATAGACAAGACAGTCTTGGACAATTAATAAGACTAAGAATAACACAAGGCTGTCAAAGAGCAGGCTTAGCAGAAGATATATAGAAGACAAAAGAGTTGCCAGAAACTGAAATATATTTGAAGAATAACTTAGCATGCCTTATAATACTTAAAGCAAAAAAGTCAAAAATAAATATTAGAACAGAAACTGAGCTATGGATAATGCCTGAGCATGATATCAAATACAAGAACTAGTAGATACACAAATGCAGAAAAAAAGGGTACTTAAAGTAAATGAAGCTGGTCTAATATACCTAAATCAATTACTTGACACAAGAGGAAAAAAACTAATCACATGGCAGCAATTAAAAAACTATTAAAGTCAATTGAGTAAAGGAAAAAAAGCAGAATGGTTCAAGGCAATTGAATCAAAAGTGCTCAATATCCCAAAAAGTAGAGTAGTGCAAAGATACTTTAAGACTGATAAACAAAATACCCAGGCAATGCAAGTCAAATAGAAGCAAATTTCAAAAGATAAAAGAAGAAAAGAATGGATAGTATATGGCATATAAGATCACAAACAACTTGGGAAAATAGTTAAAAAGAAAAAGAAAAAAGTGTTAATAAAACATTGGCAAATTAAATGCAAAGAAAATGAAGTAGCAACCAAGATCAAAAGATGTAAAGGGTGTATAAGAAAAGAAAAACAGATAGAAAACAGTTGTCAGCAATAAACAAAATTAAGTAAAAGCATTCATGTAATTCCAGATAAATTAATAAGTAAGAGCAGCAACAAAATCAAGATAATAGTAGACCAAATAACAAATAAGACAGAAACAAGCAGATCCAAAATAAGTAAATGCAAATTAAGAAGCTTTATAATAATAAAGGAACTAGAGATAGAAATTATCAAATGACAAAAATTAGAAGAAAATATTAGTCAAGAAATAATAGAAGTTCTAAAAAGAAATATTACAAAAAATAAGAGCAAATATATAATATATATTGATAGTACAACTAATGGAAAAGAAAGTAAAGAGTTAATAGTTAAAAATAGTATAGATATAGGATGGGTCCAAACAAATGAAACACAAGAATGGCCAAAAGAAGAATTAACACTTGGACTTAAAGAATGGCAAACATCAACAGTAGCAGAGTTAGTAGCAATTTAGACAGCAATCTTAATGATACCAAAGAGAAACAAGTTAAGATATACACTAACAGTAATGTTGCAATAAGAAACATTAGTATAAGTCTAGAACAAACAGACAGAAACAAGATTATTAAAAAAAAGAATGCAATGTGGATAATGAAGATTAAAAACCTTGTCAAAACAAAAAACATTCAAATTAATTTAGTTAAAGTAAAAAGTCATAGTAAAAATAGATGGAATGATAAGGCTAATAGTTTAGCAAAGAAAGAAACAATGAGTAGGAAAATAATACAGGCCAAAAAAGTCAGCTGTAAAGAAATAGAGTACTGTCTAGAGTGGAAAACATATGGACTGATTTGCCAGCCAAACTGCTATGCAAGTTAGTAAAAAATACAAGAATAGAAGCAGAGTAGAAAGAAACAAAAGCAGTTAAAGGTTTAGAGCCAGAAACAGAAACCACAATTTATGATTGGACTTATTTTTGAAAAAAGCTAAAGACAATCAAGAGAATATACTGTACAACAAGAAGAAGCAGCTTCAGAAGAAGTGCATTTATTAAGTGCATAATAGATAAGCTTCCAACTCTGAAAGAACTCAACAGAAGAAAACCAGATATATATACAACAGTAAAATGCCAAGTATGCCAAAATAAAGTAAAAGAAACGCAAGCATACTTGGCAGCATGCAAGAGGCAAAGAAGTCTCTAAAAGAGAATACAAAAAGTGACTATTGCAACAGTGTAAAAAAAATTAAAAGAAAAAGAAAAAATCTGGATTCTCTCACATATGTTATATACAGCACTCTTTGAAAAAACAGAAATAGAAGAAATCAAAATGAGAGAAGTACTAATAAAAGGCCTAATCCTAAAAAAAATACAAGACAAACTGGCATAACTTTTAAATTCAAAATTAAGATAGCAATTTGCAAATGCAGTAGTAATAACAACCTGGGACACATTTTACGAAAAAGTATAGAGAATACATTGTAAAAAAATTATCAAATAGGAGGGAAAAATTGGAATAATAGGTAAAATTAAAAGGAAGAAAGATGAAAAGCTAAAGGAACCAAGAAAACGAGAAAAGGCAAATTAAGAAAAAATAGAAGAAGAGAAAGAAAAAATAAGAGAAAAAGGAAAGCAAGTTGAGAAGAAAGTAATGAAGACAATTTTGGAGCTTGTTATAGAAGAGAGAAGACCCTTTCATTACAGACTTTAAGTAGTCAGACAAGCAGCTTACTTTTGTTCGAAGTAATGCAGCAGGTTGCACTTAGGTATTAGCAAAGTGGCCAGGTGATGCTAGACTTAGATATTAGAGATATTTATGTAGTTACAAATGTAATTCCAAAAGCTTAATAAAGTACTAGTG
>CAJVQA010002810.1:0-20997 GCA_910591915.1 Cetraspora pellucida | reverse complement strand
ACCATTTAAATTTCTAGGATGTTGGTTTATACTTAACAACAAACAAGCAAAACAAACTAAGCTTATTACAGCTGAATCATCACATCTTGTCAAAATTGCAAGTATAAAAAAAATTACTAACACATATGCATGTACATTATTAATACAGTTATCATTCATACAATTGAATACTGTATTCACAATATTGTTCTTAGTTAGAACACATGTAATAAAATCCTTACCAACTATATTGGACTTTTTAAAAACAAGGCCAAACTTAGTTGTCAATTCCTATTAGCATAATACTTCATCTTCAACTATACAATATTTGAAATATATAGAATATTCAACTTTAACACCATATAACAAACTATATCAAAAGACTTAACTCTCCTAACCTTTTTGATATTAGTACTCGTATTCAGTTCCAACAACTTCAAAATAATCTTTGGTCATCTACTAGCATCTTAATACATAACAATTCTATTATTGATGAACTAAATAAACATACTATCCATTTCAAAATAATTCAACTCTTTAAACATTTTGGCATCACATTTACTGCTAACCCAACTTACAACATTCTATACACCATTCAACAAGGCTTCATCTCACTTGAATCTCTACTCTCCTCATACTCAAAATACTTAACCTTTAAAAAACAACTTAAGCATTATGGTATTCTATATCTTGATCAACTTACAACATTTAACAATTTATGTTTATTAGACTGGAAACATATCTTCTCTTGCATATACAAGATTCCAAAAGGCAAACAGCCACTTTGGTTTACTTATTTAGAAGACCAAGTTACAAGCTATTCCTATAATCACACACTTTATTAATACTTGCATTTACCTAATACTAATTACTACAGCTATACAACTAGACACTTTTTATTATACAAAAAATCATGACTTATTACTGTACTTGATGATCAAATTATTACTAGAAAAGCCAGAAGGCAACCTTCAGCATCTGGATTGATTCTTATTACCTACTAGCAATGCAATATTGAATCACAATTTACTTGACTCTATCCTCTTCCACCTATTTAATCCTATATATTTTCTGGATGCTCTCTTAAGTTCCAAATAATTGCTAACAAATATATAATTATTATTTCTACCAATCTCTCAACTCAATTTTTGGGTTGAGTTAATACTTATAACAAAACTCTTAACTTTAATGCTAATCATCTCAATCTTATATACTCTATTGCAATCTGGCATCCTATTTAAATTCTAGATCTTCCAAATATTGCTATTACTATTTAACCAATTTTTGTAATTTTTAAATCTTGTTCACTTATACATAACTTTCAACAAATAGCCAACTATAATGCTAACTTATCAAAACTTCACTTTTATACTGATGGTTCTGTTATTGATTTGGGTATTCCACAATGCTCGATAGATATTGGATAGGTCCAAATCTTTAATAACTCCATATTACATATATTTCAAGCTTAAACAAAACTTTGATCTTGTTTATTTCAAGCTAAACTTACTGCCATCCTATCTGCCCTTATTACTGCTTCTAGAAATAGTATTATAAACATATATACAAACTCTCAATCTGTAATTTCTAAATATTAAAGCATTTTTAACTCTTATACAACCTTATCTTACATGCATACACTATACTTTTTACTATGAAACTCATTAATTAACTTTGTTAATTCATACAAAATTCAAATTATTTTTCACAAAGTTATTGCACATCAAGATAACACATATAATAACCTTGCTGACCAACTGGTATGAAAACATTACAACTTACTATATATAACTTTTATGTCTTACAATATCTATATCTCATCTTATACTCTAAATCTTGAAAACTTTCCTTTAGAATTATCTACTCACTGCAGTATTTGTATAATCTGTTATGCATACATCTATGCACTATGGACTACACAAAACTGATTTCAAAAATAGAACAAAATCTTTAACCAAATTAATTGGCAAGCCACTTGGCTATATATTAATAATAACCAAAAAATCACAAACTTCTCATATAGCTTTCAATCTTCTGTTTTTAAATATTTTAGAATTAAAATTCTACTTGATGACCTTCCTACTTCACATATTCTTCACAAATGATATTACTTATTTCTACCAACCTGTTATTAATACTATGAAACCAGTTCTCATCTCTACTGGATAACATGTTCATCTGACTAGCTGCTATACAACCTTATTAACAGCTCTTTACAACATACTCTAAACACAAATACACTTGACACTATTTTAGAAATGATAACCAAACTACATTGCCAAATTAAATAACTGTATTGTATGACTACACACAATACAGTAGACCTACTATTAGTCTTTTCAACCTTATCTAGCTTAGTGCCACATGAAATTATTTCTACTATCTCAAATTTATTATCTAAAAAATCAGCTACAATACATGTTATCAAATTTTTACTTCATTTTAACCAACAAATATATTATAAAATTTGGATTCCCTACTGTATCTCAAGATTAATATCTCATTCTCTTACTTTTAACTTACTCTCAAATTCTATTTCATATTTACCTCAATCTTTTTTTTTTAATTAAATTATTCTAAAATTAACTTCTGGTATATACAATGAATCAAATACCAAACTAATTTTTCATACATAATTACTAATAACCAAAACTAGGTGAGCCTTGGCCACTTCTGTTGGTTTAGGTTACAGATAAACTAGTCTGAGCTTCTACTCTTTTTATAATATTTTTAATAGTAAATTTATACTTTATATAAAAATTTCAAATAAATATTCAATAAAGATAGAGGCATGGCCTCACCATTAATATTAAAAAAAAAAATAAAATAAAAGTACTATAGCATAATAAAAGCAGAATTAATTATCAAATCATTTATAATTATAAGAAATTTTTATACAATAATTTAATTTTATACCAAAAAACTATTTAATAATTACAAAATTAAATTATAAAAAAAGATAAAACAAGTTATAATAACTTTAAAATTTTAAAATTTTTTGTATCTAATGATTGGTTACAAGGTTTTAAAAAATTATATTATACTGTTTGTACTATATATTATAGAAAAGTTAATAATGTTTATATTAAAAAAGTACTTAAATTTCTTTTATTTTTATAAAAAAAATATTAAATTAAATTTAATAAATATTTATAATATGTTAAAATAATACTTTATTAACTTTTTGAATTTTTAAAATTATTTATACATAGTTATATTTTAGGAATTAAAAAACTAAAGAATTATATTACTATAAAATTAAAATATAATACAATTGGTAATAAATTATCACTATTTTTTATTTATAAATTTGAAAATCTATATTTAATAAAAAAAATATATAAATTATCTTTACCTATTCAATACTATTAAAACAAAAAAATATGAATATAAATTTTAAATTTTCAAATCTGAATCTTTAATTTAAACTATTATATATCTTATGTCTATATTTGTTGAAAAAGTCTTTTATTTTTAGATAATTGTTTTATATACTTTAATATAGGCTTAAATTTAAAGAATATTAAAGTTAATTTTTTTTATAACTATGTAATATATACAAAATTTATTTATTTAAAATTAGTATATATTTTTTAAATTATTAATATTCTTATATAATTATAGAAATAATATACAAATCTATAAATAAAATACTTATAGAATTTATATTATAAATTATTATTACAAAATTAAATTGTTATATTTAATAAATTGAACTCTACTAATTAATTTTCAGAACTTGTTTATATAATTTAATTTATTTTATGAAGGATGTAGTGACCTAGTAAAGTAGATAGGTTGTCAATTCTCAAGCGGCAGGTCTAAGGTTCAATTTCCATAAACGACGAATTTTGAAAATTATATCTGTACTACAGTAACTGTCTCTTGCCAATCAGTTAGGTTTTGGACATCTGTAATCTTAGGTACACCAAGTCAGACCCTACCTAACATTGGAAGCTTAGGGCATCTATGCGAAGTGTAACATTATATATACATAGAGGAATATGAAAAACTAGTGTCATATAAGGCTTTGGTGCAAACTCATGATAAGACCACTGGGCATAGAAGGCTAAAAAACCAAGAAGACAGAAACTTACTTGGAAATTCTAAGTAAAAAGGTAGCACAAACTTTCAATAGTGCTATTGAACTAATAGAAGCTTATGAAACACCTTTATAAGAACTGTAGGATAAACTAGATGACAAGATGTGTAGAAGAGTATATAACCAACCAGGTTACCAGAAATGTTAAAAAAAAAGAATATATAAGTATATCATACTAGGCCATCTAGATTGGAAGTCTGGAGAGTCAGTTAGTTCCAAGTTGTAGCTAGTAGAAGATAATAAAGAAGAAGTCAGAAAGATGGGTACCAGGGTTTGAATGAACTTTACAAGTATAATAGCAGTTTAAAGAATAACCTTAACTGCAAGTGTTGGTCTCGACCATAGCATCAAACCAGGTTAGTAGTAAAAGGGAATATGACTCACTCTAGTAGATTTACTTCAAGAATAAAAATAGTCTAAGGATTATAGTCCTATAGTTAAAAGCAAATAGATCTGGGTCTTGATCTGGTAAAATTAGTATCAAAGTCAGATTAAAGAGTTTAAATGAAACATCTAAGCAGAGGTGTTAGATATGGCAACTGGTAGGGAACCTTTGGGCAGACTTCTTAATTAGGTAATATAGAAAAATTACACATATAGCCAGTTGTACACTCATCTAATAGTTCATTATAGATATATCTATATAAACATATACCTGATATAAGTATTAATAAAAGCTAGGACCAAGGAGGTCATCTTAATATTAAAAAAAAAAATTAATTTATTTTACAAATATAAAATAAAGTTCTGAAGATATAATTATTTATTTTTAATAAAAAACAAATATTTTTTTATTAAAATTAATAAATTTATGAATTCAGAATTGGGACCAATTCTGTAACTCTCTTCATAGATCACTTGTATCAAAATTTTGCTAAAAATATTTAATTATTTCTCAAACTTTTCTTAAGTAAAACTTGCTTACACTCTTAAGTAAAGTTGTTTAGCTGACTTTTCTCTTCTTAGGTAGCCATGTTTTGGGTTTCTACAACATCTGACTCTTGAGAAAAGTTTCAAAAACCAAAAATTTTGTTTTTGCTTATTTACTATATATTTTATTAAGTTAACATACTTTATTTCTTAATAGAAAATTACTAAGCAAAGATGTGGTGACCTAGTGAAGTGGTTAGGTTGTTACCCCTCAAGTGGTAGTTGGGTGTTTAAATCCTATCAACAGTGAAAAATTTGAATAATCAACTATATAATATTCGTATTATAGCAACTATTACTAATGATTGGGTTATGGTACCTGTAATGGCAGTCACACCAGCATGACTGGCAAGTCATAGGACATTTGTGTAAGTATAGCATTACATAAAGGAATGCAAACTGACAAATCAAGCAGTACAAATACTAGATAAGTCCTTGTGGCTATATAAATCTGTTAAAATTAGGTAGCAAAAAATCTATTTGGAAAGATCTGAGTAGAGAAGTAGTTGAATCTTTGATGGCCCTACTGTAAAGGCTAGCTAAAGAAAACAGTTACCAAGGTCATAGTATCCAGTAATAGTAACTAGATGGGCAAAAACCTCTGGTTGGGAGTCTCGAAGATACCACCAACCAGGCTGCCAAAACAAATTGAAGGAAAAGGATATCAGGCTGACCCGATATACTAATAGACTAATTATAGTCCTATATAGGCTATTTAGATTGGGAGTTTAGTAAAAAGGCTGAACAAAAGGCAGAGGTATACTAAAATACTGGGGTTATATTATAAAGTAGATGATGAGATCTAAGTGAACTCTACAAGGGCATAATAGTTTAATGGTTAGCCCTGACTGAAATTGTTAGTCTGTCATAGCAATACCTATCAGCTGTAAAAATGTATATAGAAGGCTCTGGGAGGTTTATCTTGAGGATAAATTAGTCCTAAAGTTGAGGATAATGATCTGGGCATCTGAGATGACCAGTGATGTTAATTTAAGTTACAGGTTTAGAGGGTTTAAAATAAAACACCCAAGCAGAGGTGTTAGGTATGCCAATTGGTAAGGAACCTTCAGGCAGACTCCTTAAATAGGTAATATAGAAAAGTTACACATGTAGCCAATTGTATACTCTTCTGTAGTGGTTCATTGAACTACAATACTGATAAGTGATTAATAAAAGTCAAAAGACCAAAGAGGTCATCTTAATATCAAAAAAAAAAATTTACTAAGCACCTCAAACTGGTCATTTTGATATATAATTTATTATAAACAAACCAAAACTTACCAAAATACAAACAAAAAGGTGAAAATTAAAACCTGTCTTTGCAGGTTTTTTTATTAGGTTTTTAGGAAAAACTGTTCAGTTGCCTTAGAATTTTCACTTTTCTGGCACCTATTAAAATTTTCTAAACATCTAATTAGTTTTTACAAATATATCACACTTTACAGATCATTCCTTAATAGTTTAGAAGTCTAGATAATTAAGAAATTTTTCTTATAAACAACATTACACAAATAATTTGTACTATTTAAATTTTATAAACATCATCTTTAAAGATAGTTACACATAATGCCAAGCTTTAATACTGTAGAATCTGATTTCTTTAACCTTGATAATTATATTGCCAAACATAGTAACAGTTCTGATATTGTCACTCATGATAGCAATATTTATATTCTTAAAGTTCTATTTATCAATTTCAATCCTAAAACATATGATCTTCAAAATAACTTTCATTTCTTTATAAGACCTACTAAACTTGTTATTACTATCTGTTACTGCAAAAAAATCATACCTACTTCACCTTACAACATATAACTATTTCATTATACTCTTAACCAATTTCCGAAAACACTCCAGATACATCTAACTCTATGAAAATTGATTTTGATATAAAACTTTTCAAATTTCTTAAAAGCTTTTCAAGATCTAAATTCCAACCAAAACATGAAATTACTTTCTCATTTCCTATCTTCTGTAGTGATATTAGGAAATCTCTACAAATCTAATCTTTTTTAAGCCATTCTTATATAATGCACATACATGCATTATATGAAAAATCAAGAATATATCATGTATTATTCTTAAAGATAACAAAAACTCACTTGACCTACAAGCTCTAACTGTTGTAACTGGCAAAGGAAGTTTTCCTGCTCATATACAATGTATTTATTTCTCAAACTTAAATACTCAACTTCTTTAATGACTATGAACTAGAAACAATACAATCTATATTGTAAAATCAAATGCTGGCAATTATTAGCAAAATATAAACATATACTCTTTAAAATATTTCTCCAAAAATTACCTAAAAAAACTATAATTACAAATAAGTCTAAGGATAATAGTCAAACCAAAAACAACAAAATACAAAAAACCCAAAATAATAATGATCTAAAACAAAAAGATAAACAAAAAGAAAACAAAAAAGAAATTATACAAAAACATGATACAACAAATAACTTTGACTAGTTTTTGAATTATTCTATTACTTCTAAAATGCAACAACATAGCAAATTAAGCACACTTTAGCCTTAAAAGTTTTCTCACTTCTAAAATCATATCTTGTAAATTTTAATCTTGGACAAGAAATTTCTACTGATTCAACTGATTCAAAACCTAGCAATAGACCTCTTACTAAATACTTATTTAACTACATACTTAACAAAATAACTAATAGCAAACCTAAGTTTCTAACAGACTTTATTCTTGAAGCCAATCCTAAGTTCGATCAATCAAACTCTATTTCTTTTAAAGTTTTAGTTGAAACTCTTAAAGGCTTAGTTGCAAAATTTACAACAGTACTTTTTACTCAACTAGACTATATACACATCTTTCAATTATATTATTCTATTCTACCATATTCAACAAACAACAGAAAAAAAGTTGTCATTAACATGACTGTCTACACTTATATCTTAATCATATTTACAAAACTATTAACTTCAAAAAATTTATAAAAAAACTTGACATCAAACCTCTACACTTTACTTTAAATTTTGATATAGATTATACTGCAGATAAGCTATTATTTGATATCCAAAATGACAATAGATTTAACATTAAAGTCACATTAAACATTTCTGCCAAAAAATTTGAAGATGACTTCAAAATTCTCTCACTTAAGCCTTATATCCAAACCTATAAAACCTGGTTTCAAAAATTCTTTGATAAATACAAAATTTAATTTGGAAAAATTGATCAACAAAAAACAAACAACTACATCAAAATGTTAATATTTCAAAAGCTCATTAAAGACTGCAAGGAACTTTTATCAGAATCTTACTCTCTTCCAAATACCTTATCCTCACTTCAAGAATGCTCTAAAGCTACCTTCAAAGCAGCACTTCATCACTTCCATAAATGTTATAGCAAATTATGCAACTTACTCCCAAATAACACAGAACACAAACTTGAAAACATTTTCTAATTTTACTTCTCTTAGTTATTCAAATCTTATCCAGTACTAGAATCTAATTCAAAAGAATGAGAATACCTTCTTTAAAAACCAAATTATTCCAACTTGATTAACAACTAGCAGCAACCTTCTCAAAACCAACACTTATAATCAAATTAAAAAAATTAGCTACATCTACTGAGAAAAGCTTTATATTACTTAACAATGTTAATAATAAAGTAGTCTGAACAATATACTATTTTTACTAATATTTAAAAAAATATTTACAAACAGCAGCTGAAAATAATGGAATTCAAGAGTTATCAAAAGAGAAAGCTCTTGAAAAAATCATTAACTCTACTACTGATACACATACTCTAGCTTGCATAATCACCTACTATAAAGTTCGATCCTAATTAAAAGTTTCTCTTAAACAAACTAGAATCAATTATGACAAAACTTTTTTTTTAAATATTAATAGTGAGGCCATGCCTCTATCTTTATTGAATATTTATTTGAAATTTTTATATAAAGTATAAATTTACTATTAAAAATATTATAAAAAGAGTAGAAGCTTAGACTAGTTTATCTGTGACCTAAACCAACAGAAGTGGCCAAGACTCACCTAGAATTAGTTGTTAGTAATTATGTATGAAAAATTAGTTTGGTATTTGATTTATTGTATATACCAGAATTAAATTTAGAATGAATTGAATTAGAAAGAGAAGATTGAGATGAATATAAAATAGAATTTAAGGGTGAATTAAAAGTAGGAGTATTCAGTAGTATATATTAAATATGCATATACATATATATATATATATATATTATATTACATATTTATTATTACAAACACATATGTATCTAAATTAAAATTATATAACATTAAATGCTTGTAACTGAGTAACAAAACAAATTCTAATTTATAAAGTACTATATTGATGTAAGGTAACTGTGTGACATAATCACACTATGTAGAAACCTGAAATAAAAGAAATATATTAGTTAACAAATAGTCCAAGTAACATACAAGTACAAACTAATCTAGTATTAATATATTGTAAAGCATTTGATGTACATTACTAGGCAGTTAACTCATATTAAACAATCAAACAGAATTTTACAAGGCATATATAATAATTATTAGATTATCAGATTGTCTAAAAGATTATTTTGCTATTGCCTTTAATGATCATTAAATGTTAGGTAAATAGACAAGTTAATCCATATCAGGTTACCAATTATTAGTCTAAAATTTTTGCTTTACTATCATTAGTTATTGCAACTATGATATCACTTAACTTTGTATTTTGTATATCTGTTAATCTATATGTATAATGAATTTATATGTGAAAAATAACCAAAATTTGATAAATAAATCATGCAGATCAATCAAATTTAGATTTTGCAGACAAATTCACCCAAAAGCATATCATCTATACACTCATTACATCCATTCCTGATACTCATTATATTCATTCTTGGTATACTTAAGATGGAAAAATTGAATCTACTATTCAGCTTCAGTTTCTAGACTTTTACTCATTAGGTTTCACATTTTATATATAAAACATTTACTTTATATGAGTAAAGTTAAGCTCTCATCATTTTTAATTAATGGTTTAGAAGTCAGTTTTTGTTTTTTCTACACATCAATAGATTTGCATCATCTGGTTCATCGTTAATAATTCTGGTCAAATTTGCAGATTATTTGGCCAGATCTAGAACAAACTAACTTTAAATATAGTTAAATAATCTATAAGTTCGACTAGAATTATAAACAATGGATTCTATTAATCAGGTGATGCAATTTCTGATTAGGGTTGTGAAATTATCATAATTTTATGTAATTTATATAATTTTTACATAAGATTTGATAAATTTGATTTTTATATAATTGTAATTTTTATCATATGACATGAAGTTTATTAAATTTATTATTCGTATAATTATTTTTTGTTTTATAAAAGGTAATTTTAAATAAAATTTTATACATATATACTAAAATTTTATACACACTAAAAATGGTTAAAACCAAAAAAGTTAAGCTGTGGGATCAATATATTATGCAAATAGATGAAAAAGGAAAAGAGTATTACAAATACAAAGCATGTGATAAGGAGTAGGCAAAAAATGCAACTAGACTACAGGAACATTTAGATATATGTTCTTTGCAAAATTCAGCAAAGAATGAAACTTCAAGTAGTAATTTAAAATGAAAATGGTCATTAGTTAGTCTTGATCAAGATTAGACTGAACTAAAATCTTTACTTGTTCATGCTTTTTTTTACATCAGAAATTCCATTTAATACAATTGAAAATCCAGATTTCTATATTTTTCTTGAAAAAGCTTGTCCTTCCTTTAATATTTCATTATATTATACTCTTTCTAATTTACTTCTTATAAAGAACATAATGATTTACAAGCAGTTGTTCAGAATGTTCTTGATGAAACACCCTACTATTGTTTAGTTAGTGATAGTTGGTCAAACATTAACAAATCATTAGTAATAAATTACATGATAATTACACTCATACTGATTTTTTATAAATCAGTTTACACTATGAAAGAACATCATATAGCTAAAAATATTGCTAATAAGATTGATAATGCAATGCAAGAAACCAGAATTGGTAAATACATTGACATTATTACAGACAACACAAGTAATATGAAAGCTGCCTGAAATATTTTAAAGGCTAAATATTCAGATAAGATTTTATTAGATGTTGGGCACACAGAATTAATCTCTGGGTTAAAAATATTCTAAAAAATAACTGGGCTGCATAGGTTTTAAAAAAACTAAGGAGCTGGTTTTATTTTTTTGCAACCATTTGATTTCATTAGCCATTCTTTATCATTTATAAAAAGAAGTATATAATACTGAAATTGTACTTCTTATGACTGTTAATACAAAATGAATATTAGTTTTTGAATGTTTTGATCATATTTTATGATCCTGATCTGCAATATATTCAGTGTTAGCTGAAGAAAATGTTGAAATAAATAATAATATTAAAAGTATAATTTTAGAGCATGAATTTTGGTTAAATCTTAAAAAGCTATGTGACTTTTTAGAACTATTTATTGTTTTTATACATCAATTGTAAAGTGATAAGCCATATCTTTCTTTGACTTATAAAAATTTGCAAGATTTAAAAAATACTATTATAAATAATTCACAAGTTTTAGAAGAATTGCATAATGAAGCTTTGCAAGCTGCTAGAACTCGATGGGTTAATATTTTATATAATTTAGCAATTATCGTTGTATATACTCTTGATTCAAAGTATCGGGGCACTGATCTTGATTTTGAAACATGGGCAGATATTATTAATACAGAAATAATTCGAATTGCTAGTATTGGTAATGAAGATCAAGCTTTAAATGAATTATTTGAGTATCTTGGTAAATCAGAAGGATTCGCAAAACAATATTTATAGAATAATCTTATTTCAAAACCAATTAATTGGTAGAACCTATTAAGTATACAATATCCAATTTTAAGTCAAGTTGCACAAAAAATTCTATCTATTCTAGCAACATCACCATCTAGTGAACATAATTGGTCATCTTATAGGTTTATCCATTCTAAATTACATAATAGACTATTTTCCAAAAAAGCAGAAAAACTTCATACATATATTGGAATACAAGAATTCTTCACCAATTAAATAGGTCTATATTAATTAAAGATCTACAAAATAATTCAGCCGAAGAAACTTATAATGGTGACTTTTTTTTTTGAATTTAGTTTAATATAATATATAAAGTGCATTAATCATTATACTACTTGGTAATATTAATTTAGATAACCAGGAGCTAAGTAATTCAGATGACGATGTATTTGAAGAAGATAATCTTGCAAATTTTTCTAACAGAGTTCTTAATATGTTTGAAAATGATAAGTATGATAAATTTGATAATTATTCGATTACTTAAACTAACAGATATTTTTTCTTTGTATTTTTGTTTACTACCAAAAATTATTGATTTTCATGTTCTTATATTGCTATCACTTCATGTTTTTTTTTTTGCTTATCGTTCAAAATTCAAAAAATTTTATTATTTTGTATTTGCTTTATTAGATGCTTGGATTTCAGTTAGTGCTTTCAATTTTGTTAAGTAATAGTTTAAAATAATCAATTCACAAAAAAAATTATATGTTCACAAAATCTCTTATATAGATAAGAAAAAAAAGTACAATGAAGTTAGAAATTGAGATACACTATTATGAATTGGATATTCATTTTTATATTTGCAATTTTATATAAATTTTATTATAAAATTAAAATAGAGAAAATATGTATCAAGAATGTATCTTTAAACTAAATTATCCAAATTCCGCATGAATAATACTGACCAAATTTTTGTAATGCTGGTGCTTGATATAAAATGTAATTAAATTTCATGAAATTTGATTTACTGTAACTTACGTAAAATTACAAGTAATATAAGATTGTAATTTTTGTAACAACTCTATTTCCGATTGGTAATTCAAGCCTGGATTATAATGCTAACCAGAATTATGCCAGCTGGCCTGAATTATGAAAATTGCACTGCGCAGTCTCAAAAAATACCTGCACAGTATCTCATCTCAAGATATAGTAGTAACTTCTCAAAACCTGATAAAATAAACTTATTACTAAGTTAAATTTTTTAAATGAATGAGAATTAGATCTTATTTTGGTTACGGAGTCCTACAGCTCTAATAAAACCTTTTATACAGCTTTTTTTTTATTTCATTTTCAATTTTTTTTAAAAAGTACTCTAAACCATTTAAATAATCTAAAATTAAATTGAATTTATTAGTCAATCAGAAAACTTCTGCATATGAGACAGAATATTTCAGAATAGAGTTCCAATCCAAATAAATCATCATCAATTTATTCATACGAGTGCATGAGTGTGTGAGAGTGAAATCCAGGAAATAATTTCATGATTTATTATGATTGGGTTATTCTCATATCTAAATTTATCTAGTGTGAGTGGTAGGATGATGACGTCGGAAGCTCGGTTAGGCAGGTGGTCGATGTGGCACAACATTATGTCGATCATCTATCTAAAAAGGGCTTTTACCAGCAGTATACACTGTATTTGTGGTATACCTAATGACGGGTAGATAATGTATATCAGTGTAATAAGGGGATCAAAGAGATACTGTGCATAATTATAATAATCAGTACGAACGTTATAAACAGTATAAGCAATATAATCGATATTATTAATATAAACATTACTGTCAGTATAATTAATATAAGTATTATAAGTAGTATAAGCGATGTATCACAAATAGAGGATATAACATGCTCTATGTAAATGAAAGTATATAATAAAGGCTTCGAGCCCTACAAGAACAGTTCAGTTAGTGCTTATCATAAGACCTGTCCCTAACTAATTACCTATTTACACTGCATAATAATATCTATGAACATAAATACTCCACTCTCCAAATCTAACTGCCTCTTTTCGACTAAGCTGTTCGTAGGTTACACAACGTACTCGATCGACAAGCGACTGACTCGCCGTTTCACTTGTGTCACTGGCAAGTCTCCTTCCGGGTCTACCCTTGCTACCAGATGTTTAAACTTCGCCATGTATGCATCCACCTTCTTGTCTCTTCGTTGTTGAAGATTATTCAGTTCTATCTGCCAACGGTGCTGCTTTTCTGATGTCGCAAAGAATTCTATAAATGCATGATAAAAACTCTCTTCTTCGTTATCATCATTTTTCCATGCTTTCAACTGCTCTTTCTTTCCCTTGTACCAGTCTGCCGCCAGACCTTAAAGATATCCAGAAGCAATCTTCAACATCCTAATTTCGGACCAATTGTTAGCCATGGCGGCCCTTTCAAACGACTCCAACCATTTGATCAGATCTTCGTCATCATTGCCATAGAAGGGGACAATTTTCACATGCGTTAGCTTCCTCTTGTCTTCAGGGTCCTTTTTGGAGTTAGAAATGGTAGTTGCGACTTGGGCGAAAGATGTGGTTAAACTGTCCAGGAGTTTCTTCAACTGGTCCTTGTTCATACTGTCTTTAGTGGGGATGTATCTTTTTAACTGTATAGTTATAAGGGAGGGTATTTTCAAGTACTAATGTAAAAATTCGAATTAGGAGGAAGGGGGGGTAGCTAACATTTCGTATCTCACAGTCACTACCAAAATGACACAAGCGAAATGGCAAGTCAGTTGCTTGTTGATCGAGTACGTTGTGTAGCCTATGAACGGCTTAGTCGAAAAGAGGTGGTTAGATTTGGAGAGTGGGTTATTTATATTCGTAGATATTATTATGCAGTGAAAATAGGTAATTAGTTAGAGACAGGTCTTATGGTAAATGTTAACTGAACTGTTCTTGTAGGGCTCGAAGCCTTTATTATATACTTTTATTTATATAGAGCATGTTATATCCTCTATTCATGATACATCACTTATACTACTTATAATACTTATATTAATTATACTGACAGTAATGCTTATATTAATGATATCAATTATATTGCTTATACTGTTTATAACGTTCGTACTGATTATTATAATTATGCACAGTATCTCTTTGATCCCCCTTATTATACTGATATACATTATCTACCCATCATTAGTATACTACAAATATAGTGTATACTGTCAGTAAAAGCCCTTTTTAGATAGATGATCGACATAACGTTGTGCCATGTCAACCACCTACCTAACCGAGCTTCCGACGTCATTATCCTACCACTTATACCGAATTCCTATGTCATTAGAATGTTCTTGAGTAGACTTCATGATAAGACCCTGACCTTTGTTGCCATTTCCGAACCTGAAATGTTGGAAGAAGCAATTGTCAGTGCCCGGAGGATTGAAGGGGCGAATACTATAGCATGCAGACACAGAAGAAAGGCCATCAAAAAAACCTGAAAGAAGAATTAGGATAATTAACTAAGAAAATTGAGCAAATCGCACTAAATTATGCTGCCTTCAACTAACAGCATCCCAAAGAGCCTCGTGGTGATAGGTAGAGAAACAGTAAGGACCAAGAAAGGTGTCGGGAACCTAGGAAGGACTTCGCATGTTATAATTGTGAAAAAACCGGCCATATTGCTCATAGTTGTCTATCTAAAAAAAAGCCTAGAAGAGACTACATAAAAAAACAAGTTAGTAATTACGTAAAGGAAACGAATGAACGATATGACGAGGGTTGGGAAGAGGATGAAGTCTATGCCTTAAACGAAAATAGATACCAACCGTATAAAGGAAATAAAAGAAAAACGCTGCAAGCCCAATCCAAATTGCAGTGAGAAAGTAGAATAAGAAGTCACCCAAATACCAACCAACCACTTGTAGACTTAGACAGAGATGTTGAAGCTATGAAAGAAGACGAATTCGTATTAACAAGAAAGCCTAGAAGAAAGCGGAACCCTTCGGTAATTGACAAGTTGACCCCCTATGATATCGCAGAAGATATAATGAATGCCCTGGCTCGTGTAACTATAGGCTAGTTGTTGCAGTACCCCAACTAGCAATGCCTTTTGGCTCAAGCCCTGCGAAGACCTTTACCACCCATCCAAGAAGCAAGCCATATGAAATTCGAAGACGATAGAAAGACAACAGCAGCATGCTGTTATATTAGAATTTGCAGTAACCTGGTTGTTGTAGTGTTAGACTCTGAGGCAGCTGTCAGTATCATGACCAAGAAGCTGGTCGATAAGTTAGAACTCCGTATACAGGTGAAGTTGTCCACTGTCGTAGTTATGGCTACAGGTGCTAAGACAAGGGCATTAGGAAAAATTAACGATATAAAGATAGTAATCCAAGATGCGATAATCCACAGCACCCTATAGACGATAGAATCCTCAGACGAAACTTTACTTCTAGGGACCAATTGGTTTCAAAAAGCCAAAGCCCGCCTCCATTTTGATGAATGCCGATTAATTCTGAAACACCAAGGCTAAACGATTGAGATGCGCATATCTCATACCAGTACAGAAAACCTAAGGGAACCCCGAAAGGACAATTGGGAGAAGAGTAGTAGTGATATGTTTGATGAATTCACCTATGAAAATGAGAAATTGGATGAGATTGATGGGTACTACACTGTAAAGTCTTCTGATAATGAAACCGATCTATACGACAATCTGTGGAAGGATGAAGTCAGTCCAGCAATATATTTAACATTAGTTGAGGAAGTACCTGCTGAGGAGAAAAAAGAGAAAACTGAACTTACCCTAAAAGAATGATTGGAAGAAGTTGTACAAGCAAATACATTAAGTGGAGAAGAAAGGGAAGAGGCCCACATCTTCTTCAAAGAAGAGAGCTGCTTGCTCACGATAGGTTTCGACAAGTTGGGAATGACTAACCTTATGACCCACCACATAGATACTGGTGACGCTAAGCCGATTAAGTAGCATTTTTACAGGACGTCCCCTGACGAACAAGAATTCTTAGACAAGGAGCTAGAGTCATTGAAAAGATAGGGGTTGATTAGAAAGTCCGAAAGTCCATAGGCGTCCCTGGTCATGATCATTCCAAAGAAGGGTGGTAAGTTGCCCATGTGTATAGACTATCGACGATTGAATTCAGTAATGAAAAAGGACACATATCCACTGCCACACATCGATGATCTGTTGGAGACATTTAGAGAGGCAAATTGGTTTACGAGTTTGGACCTTAGGAGTAGTTATTGGCAGGTAAGGATGAATCCAAGTGACCAGGAAAAGACAGTATTTGTAACTAGGAAGAGATTGTATGACTATATAATGCACCCGCAACATTCCAGCATTTAATGGATAAGGTGTTGGTGGAATACATAGGAAAGTTCGTGATGGTATATATCGATGATATCAATGTATACTCCAGAATGTTCCAAGAACACTTGGACCATCTAAAGAGAGTGTTTATAAAATTAAATTTAGCAGGTTTGAAAATTAAGCTGGAAAAATGTAGCTTTTTCAAAACAAACCTTCAGTTCTTGGGCCATGTTGTTGGGTGTAATGATATCCGACTTGATGAGATGAAAATCGACAAAGTAAGACACTACCCCATACCCAAGACCCCTCGACAATTAAGAGCTTTTATAGGACTAGCATTCTATTATCATCGATTTATCAGGGGTTTCGCGACCATCGCACAACCTTTACATAGCCTGTTAAAGAAGAATGTTAAATATGAATAGACTAGCGAACAACAGATAGCCTTTGAAAAATTAAAAACATACCTAACCACGGCCTCTGTCCTAAGGTACCCAGACTTTGCAAAAATATTTTATTTACATACGGATGCATCTGGCACAGGATTAGGTGCGGTGTTAGTACAGAAGGGAGAAGACAGCAAGGAGTATGTGATCTCGTACACTAGCAGAGGGTTGTCATGGGCGGAAAAGAACTACTCAACTACAGAGCAAGAGTGTCTTGCCATACTGTGGGCCATCGAGTATTATCACCATTATTTCGGGTTTAGGCCATTTGTGGTAATAATCGACCATGTGTCGTTAAAGTGGCTCCACACTTCAAAGTTAAATGGATGACAGGCCAGGTAGATTATATGGTTGCAGCTCTACAATTACACCATAGAACACCAGGCTGGTAAGAAACATAATGATGCAGATGCACTTTCATGCCAGCATGACTCCCGGGAAGTCAGTAGTAACAACTTAGAGATAGATAACAACGCCCAAAAGTGTAGAGAGTGGTTATTGTCATTAGTAGAATGTGAAGAGTATTTAGACGAAATAGAACCAGGTGAGTATACCGGTTGGAGCGTTGAAGAAATAGAACTGACAGCACATGACGATGGGAATAGGACGATAGTGAATAGATTGATAACACTTCCCAAGAAGAGGAAACGTGGTGAGACATCGATGAAAAGTATGAAGGGTATATGGTGTTAGAAGAAGTTATCGACAAAAAGAAGAAGAATGTAAAATTGGAAGAATGCGTTGCATTGAAAAATAACTTACTGGTACGTGTGGTCTCTTTTGAAAAGGATAGATATGGAACTAAGGATGAACACCTAACGGGGTTCCAAAAATTATCGATGGGGTATCGAATGAGCCTACGCTTCACTCACCTAACTAGATCCTATGATAACGTATACTATATGTATGCCCACCCGACCGAATTCGATCACTACACTCTAGAAATACTGAATCGGAGGAAAACTATTTACATGATGCAGCATTGTGGTTATTGTCTGTTAGCACATGACCCCTGAAACTTGTTGGTGCTACGAGAATGAATTGTTGATAAAGCATGACAAGAGTTAGCTTGAAGGGAATACTTGTACAGCACTGGAGTTGAATTAGGGTATACCGAGCCACTAAACAAAGACGCTATTAATGCTGATAGGAATGCACACCTGGGAAGAAATTGCAAAGTAATAACTGTACAACCACTCAAAACCGATAACAGGCCCTCAAGGTTCAATTATGAACCAAATTGACTAAAGCTGAAAGTAATGCAGTTAACCACCATTAAAGAGAAAACCACCTCGAGAAACACATAAGCAAAAGTTTTAGACACCAAATAAAAGTAAATCCAACGATAAATAATATTCAGACCAGGTTGTTGGTGTCCTGGCAAATAAATAAAATTTTGTTACTACAAAGGAACGCCCCTCAAACAAATAAATAGGAAACAACACTTATCTGATCGATTAAACCCTTCCCGAAAGAGAGAAACCATGAACCCAATGCTGTATAGTAGGATAAAGCAATACATGCATAATCAGTACCTGTCCCCAAATTTAGATGAAGTACAGAAGAACAAGATAGTAAAACTAAGTAAAACTATATGGATGAAAGAAGATATCCTCTATAAGCCCAACCTGCATTATCTTGACAGATTGATCAGGATGGTACAAAAACCTGAAGTTGACGCTGTCCTGCTAATAACATATAACCATCCAATGGGAGGCCATTTCGGAGCAGAGGTGATGTTTGAAAGATTAGGGGCATATACTACTGGCCTAGAATGTTTGATAACATAAAAGAATATGTTAAAGCATGCGACAAGTGTCAACAAAGAGGCAAAAGTAAACTAAAAGGTCCACTACATCCCATACCGGTATCGGCCCCATTTTACCAGGTTGGAATTGACATCATCAGCCCTTTACCCATCACACCAAGGTCCAACCGTTACATTGTTGTGGCCACAGATTATATGACCAAGTGGCCTGAAGCTAAGGCAATCCAATTCGTAAACGCCCAAGAAGTATCTAATTTCATCTTCGATGAAATTATCTGCCAGCATGAGTGTCCAGAAAAGTTGCTATCGGATCGAGGAACCCATTTCCTCAATCACATGGTGGATTGATTATTGGAAAAGTTCTGTATTAAACACTTGTTGTCTACGTCATATCATCCACAGACGAATGGATTGGTGGAACGGTTCAACAAGACATTATGCGAGGCTATTGCAAAAACAATAAAAACAGTCAATGATTGGGATCTAGTCATACTGGCAATCTTGTTTGTGTATCAAACTACAAGACACTTGACAACAAAGATCACGCCATTCTTCCTGGTGCATGGACATAATGCACGGTTACCCATTGAACCAAGGGAATTAGCTAACGAAACGATAGTATGTAGAACAATAGAACTTATTGAAAACTTACCCTACGTTCGTAACTCTGCCGTCGTACGAGTACAGCAGACACAGATGAAAATGAAGAAGCGGCACGACAAACAAATCGGTACAAGCCCCAAACTTGAAATTGGCGATAAGGTCTTGGTGTATCAAGTGACACTAAAAGGTCGTAGAAGCGGGAAGTTTGACCCGGAATGAAAAAGGCCGTATTACGTACATGAGGTACTTCCTAAAAATGTATTTAAATTAAGAACTATAACTGGGAACATTATAGCTTCACCCATCAACATTGGACTACTAAAAAAGTATTACGATCAACAAAATGACCAATGAAGAAAATACACGAATGGACAATTAGTAGAGTATGTTACAAAAAAAAAAATAAAAAATTTTTTAGAGGAAAAGACGAAAGGTATAAAAAGGAAAAAGCGTGTGAGGACTTTTTGATCAAATATCATTAACTTTTAACCATGCTGAGTTTAAATGAAATCATTGTTGACATCATGGCCCATGTGCCCGACGACACTGAAATTACCCCACCGCCATTTAACGAATCACATGACCTCGTGACCGCAGTTACTTTAACCTACCCATTGTTGTCTCGAGCCTTGCGACTAAGGGATAGGGTCGAGACCTTAGTATATGCATATTATATAGGCATGCTTTTTGCTAATGTCACCAGTGATCAAAAAACATGAATGCGCAGGGCAGTAATGCCACATTATTACCTTACGGCCATAAAAATCTACGACATTTTTGTCTCTCGTGGTGTTTGTCAAGTTTACGGAACCTCGAAAGTGACCTTTCAAGACTTTAGGCGGATGACGAGTGAACAAGCCCGGCGGCTTGCTTGGTGAAGTTCGTGGGACTCACCTCGAGTTGGGGAGGAATGTGAGCGGTAGGATGATGACGTCGAAAGCTCGGTTAGGCAGGTGGTCGACGTGGCACAACGTTATGTCGATCATCTATCTAAAAAGGGCTTTTACCGGCAGTATACACTGTATTCGTGGTATACCTAATGACGG
>CAJVQA010002809.1:0-21008 GCA_910591915.1 Cetraspora pellucida | reverse complement strand
TTTAATATACAGTATATTTACATGCTTAATAAGTTTATGGATTATGTACAGTTAAAGAATAATGATCTTAAAGTATATGGCCTAACGCAAAACAGCACAACAAACGAGCATATGTTGATATTTGATGAATTTGGTTCTAAAAGAAATAAAGATAATGGAACATGTGCAAATTGTAAGCGATATAACACATTCCGTGGTTGGTGTCAAACGTGTGACCCTCAGAAGACAATACAAGGATGGACAAGTGGAAATAATGATATCGACGATTGCATTAAGGAATTTCAACTTAAAGCTTTAGAATATGAAGATGTAATTGAGTGGATTCCTTTTAATAGGTTAGATGATATTAAAAATATTGGCAATAGAGTCTTAGCAACGTGGTTAGATGGATTGCGATATGTAAAATATGACTATAAAGCTGAATATAAATATAGATATACACAGTCACGTACATCATCATGTAAAGTGGAGCTTAAAATGTTGACACAAATAACAAATAATTTAAAAGTAAGTTTATATTATTTATTATATCAGATATCAGATCAGAAATGTAGTTTATTTAATCTGTATGTTTAATTTGTATGTGTATATGCTTCTATAATCTATAATATACAATATATTGTTTTAATATAGCAATTAATGAGTCAATTAAGTCAATTAGAGGACATAAGTATTTATGGATTAACCCAAAATACGGTCACAAATGAGTATATGTTGGTATTTGATGTATTTGGTCCTAAAAGATATGCAATCTACGGAAAATGTGCAAATTGCAAGCGATATAACACGTCTTACGCTTGGTGTCAAACATGTGACCCTCAGAAGACAATACAAGGATGGACAAGTGGAAATAAGGATATCGACGAGTGCATTAAGGAATTTCAACTTAAAGCTACAAAATACGAAAATGTAATCGAATGGATTTCTTTTAATAATTTAGTTAATATTCAAAATATTGGCGACAAAGTTTTAGCAACCTGGTTAGATGGAATACGATATGCAAGTTATGAATATAAAGATGAAAATGATGAATCTGAATATACACAGTCACGTATACCATCATGTAAAGTGGAACTTAAAATATTGACGCAATCACGAAATTTAGTAAATGTATTGAAAGAAGTAAGACTATGCTTATGCTACTTACGTATGCTATTTACGTGTGCTGCTGTACTTTCAAGTTTATTGTTTCTAATCAGTGACACGTATAACGATAATACACGATAATACATTACTAATTAGTTTTTAAATATATTAATGTTACAAAGGTAGAGTCCGGTAAACAATAATCAATAAACTTGAAAGCCCGCAGCACTCATATTATTTATAACCTTAATTTCTTATATCTTTTTTATATTTTACAGTTTAAAAATCATGTATTATCTGATTGTCAGTCTGAGTGTCAAATAGAGCGTATAAGTATTTGTGGATTAACGAAAAACACCATCACAAATGATTATATCTTAGTATTTACTGAATTTGATAAATTTAATAATATGAGGAACAGAGTTTACGGAAAATGTGCAAATTGCAAGCGATATAACACATCTTTTGCATGGTGCCAAACATGCGACCCTCAGAAGACAACACAGGGATGGACAAGTGGAAATAAAGATAGTGATGATTGCATTAAAGAATTTCAACTTAAAGCTACAAAGTATGAAGACGTAATCGAATGGATTCCTTTTCATAGATTAATTAATATTCAAAATGTTAGCGATAGAGTTTTAGCAACCTGGTTAGATGGAATCCGGCATGTAAAGTATGATGATAACGCTGAACATGGATATAAATATTCACAGTCACGTATACCAACATACGTAGTTGAGCTTAAAATATTAAATAAACCACAAAGTTTATTAGATAAGTTAAATGAAGTAAGTTATTAATTAATATGACACAATATATATACATTATTTTAATATACAGTATATTTACATGCTTAATAAGTTTATAGATTATGTACAATTAAAGAATAATGATCTTAAAGTATATGGACTAACGCAAAACAGCACAACAAACGAGTATATGTTGGTATTTGATGAATTTTGTTCTAAAAGATATAGAGCTAATGGAACATGTGCAAATTGCAAGCGAAATAATACATGGTGGGGTTGGTGCCAAACATGCGACCCTCAGAAGACAACACAAGGATGGACAAGTGGAAATAAAGATATTGATGATTGGATTAAAAAATTTCAACTTAAAGCTACAAAGTATGAAGATGTGATCGAATGGATTCCTTTTAATAGATTCGTTAATGTTCAAATGATTGGTAAAGGGGGATTTGGCTCTGTATTTTCCGCAACGTGGTTAGATGGTAAAAGAACAGTTTCAGACAATATGCACTCACGTATACCATCATATGTAGTTGCTCTTAAAACTTTACCTGGCTCGCAAAAGAATTTTTTAAGAGAAGTATGTTAAAATTCTTTATTCATGATCTAATATATAAACTATTAACATTTAAATTTTATTTTACTTTATTTTAACAAGTTTAAAAGTTACACTGAATGTAGATTGATGGGTAATAATCTTGAAGTGTATGGACTAACTCGAGACACAACTAATAATGAATATTTGATGGTATTTCAATATGCTAATAAAGGAAGTCTACATAATGTCCTATCTTTAAATTTTAAAGATCTTAATTGGAAAAGTAAATTAAAGCAGCTTGTCGATATATCTGAAAATTTAACATGCGTACACCAAGCAGAATATGTTCATGGAGATTTTCATAGTGGTGATATATTGCAAAATCAATATATTAATGGTGATCTAATATCTTATATTGCTGATCTGGGACTATCTAGAAAAAAGAGTGATTTTACCTTATGTTGCGCCAGAAGTGTTAAACAAGAATTCGTATACAACAGCTGCTGATATCTATAGTTTTGGTATTATTATGTCTGAGATGTCTACAGGAAGACCTCCTCATTACGATACTGAGTATGATGAAACGTTAGCTATGAAAATATGCAATGGATTACGTCCTGAATTTGCTAAAAGCACTCCTGAATGCTATATCCAACTAGCAAATCAATGTATGAATGCTAATCCTTCTGATAGACCAACTGCATCTGATATCTATGAAAAATTATCAAGGTGGCATAAAATATTAGATAATAATAGTGCGGAAAATAAAGATGAATTAGCAATATTAAAGGCATTCCAGTCTGCAAATGCAATTATTCCAACACTATCAACAGAATTGGCAGTTTGCCCTAAAGATAAACTTACAAGTAAACTGCTCAATTTTAAAAATCTTTCTAAGCCAATTAATTCTTCATTTATTTCACCTGCCAGATCGTTGAAAATTTATGGTAAATAATAATTTGCACTTACTATATTTTTAATTTTTGATCGATAACAATTTTTACTTTTTACTTTTTACTTCTTTTTTTTAGATTCTACTACTATCGATTTTTCAATTTCTGATGATTGTTATGATAATATTTCACGTATGTGTTAATGATTCAATTTGCTAATTTATAACGATAAGAATATTAATTGATTTATTTAAATATCTTGTTTATAGCCAATAATGACGATTTATTATAAGCCATGAATGAATTTATTTAAATTATTTATCGCTTAATTATATACTGTATTTTAAATGAACTAAATTATAAAGTCTAAATTAATCTATGCGACGTTAGAGATAGAACTAATGAATTTCAAGTTCATGGTTATACAACTGGACCAAAGAAATAAACTTCATACCATATAATGTAATTCATTGGTCCTTATACAGTAATTTTAGAATTCTAAAGTAGTTCTAACCGCCTGGCTTTTTTAAATCAAAAATTTTATATAAAAAATTTCTTCTTTGGAATATTATTTCCTGATCGTATTAATATCCAAAAATCCTTTCAAATGAAAATTCAAAAAACTTTTTATTAAAAAAAATGCCTCAAACAATCGATGACATTGTGAATTAAAAAAAAATAATGAGCTTGATGCCTTGAGGTTGTAGATTGTGTAATTTTAATATTCAATATGCTTCTCTTCGTGGGATGACCTAGGTAGTAATGGCAAATTGCAGTTTTTTAAAGATCCCACGCGGGATTTGCTGATTGTTACCGACATTACTGTAAATGTCGGCCGGAATTATGGCATTGGAACGAATTATCCTGAACATCACGTGATGAATCACGCCCATCACTAATCCTAAGTTTAAGTATTTGAATAAACGATACAAAGTTTTAAGAACAGTGTCATAATAATTATTTTGATTTGAACACTTACGGAAAGAGTTGATTTTTAAATTTAGTGATCTCAAAATAATAAACTATCTATTTCGTTTGTCACACATTAATCATAATAGTAATAAATATGGACCGAATTTCGGTGAAGGTCCTGAATTACACGTTCCAACAGCAGTAATACTTCGAGACTTAAAATAAAAGGCCACACCAAATTTATAAACACATATTCATTCATAATCTCTGATTATGAAGTCTTTCAAGTAGTTAGAAACATTACAAAGAAATCAACATAAAAGAAAATGTTCGATTAGAACTTGGACTTATTTTTCGCTTTTTTTTATGATAGTATTGATAATTTGTATATAATTATCATAACTGATAAATAATAGATTGATATCATATGATAGCAACCTAGATCCTAGGTATAGTTACGAATGATACTTATACGGGGTGGTTCACATTAAAAAGACCACTGCCTCATATATCGTAGTCCAACAACTATAACCTTTAGCGTTTGTATAAAGATTCAATAACTCAATCACTGGTAAAGATAAAAAATATAAACCTCTTTTATGTAATCAAAAATTTTTTGGTTTATTATCTATAATGATTATAAAGGTTTTTGCATTTAATTTCATGATCATAGGATATTACTAATTTTTATTAAACCTTTGTTTTCATGATCAGTCGATCCAGTGGCATCTAATTTCATTCACACTGTAGGTATAACTATATGTTTTATTTTATGATTTTTTTATTACTTTCCGAGTTCACCTTTGAAACAGGTTATTATAAAAAATTTTGCATTAATCGACGTAACCTGTTTGCATATTTATTATATAATAAAGACCGATTAATGAATGAATTCAATTAATATCCTATACGTAGTGTTAAATTTCATCCAAGGAATATAGGGTTCGAGACCGAGAAGTCAAGTGCATATATGCGTATATACCAAGATATACAAGTACTGTGTAAGTTAACGCTTGTTAGGGATGTATTACATAAACTAGTGACACGGGCGAAACGGCGAGTCAGTCGCTTGACAGATGGATACGTCGTGTAACCTACGAACGGCTTAGTCGATAAGAGGCGGTTAGATTTGGCGAGTGGTGTGTTTATGATCGTAGGTTTTATAATATAACGTCACGAAAGTAGGAAAGTACTTGGGTCAAAATGTATTGCAAGCACGAATAACTACTCATCATGTAGGGCTCGAAGCCTTTATTATATACTGTTATATTACTTATGCGCTCCTACAGCTATTAAACATATTAAACTTATTATATAACATATATACGTTTAATGTCCTATACTACTTAATGCCCCTAAATATAATATAACCCTTTTCTTATAGTTTTCCCTTATTACCACTATTACCCTTATAATTGCTAAATATTCTATACGACTTTTAGGAGCGATAATCCCGGGAAGCCCATATTAGGTAGGTGATCGACATAGCCGTTAGTTAATACTGCGCCACCTCGATCACCTCCTTCCACGTGCTTCCAGGATCATGTTTCACAGAAAACGGAAACCGTTATAAGTCCGGAGCGAAATTACATGAGATTTGTTGTGTTACACGAATATGCAAGTGGAGACAGACGGAAAATTCAAAGTTACGTTTTTGATATTTTATTATTGATGCATCAATAATGATACTTTTGGTGCATCAAAAACGTAACTTTTGTATCAGTTTGCATAGAAATTGAGCGTCCTCCGCTAATTACTTTGTAATGTAACTTTACATTGAATAGTGCATTGTCACATGATAATTTTGCCGACATTACATAGATATCCATCATTATGTTCGGAATTGTAATTTTTAATGCCGGCAGTATAAACAAGTATTCACATGATGAAAATTACATGTAATTTTGATTTCAGAAACTTACGTAAAATTACGTAAAATTACGGTAATTTTCCAACCCTAACGCAGTTAATGCTGGCCAAAGAATCGACATCTGAGGCAAGAGTAATATAAATATATTTCTTACTAATACAGTGATACATGTATAATGGATTTATATTCGTTATATACATGTTCTTTATATCAATATCAATAGTTGATTGTATTGGTTTATATTATTAAGAACATTGTGTCTTTATCGTTATATACAGTATGTACGTTCTCACCTGACATAATTACAGTCTTGGGATCAAAGTCACAATGTTACACAACATTTTACACGATTATATAAATGGAAGTACAAAACCCAGGAATCATCGAATACCAAAAAAAATTTTTTTTGCATTTGACGTTAAATCCTTTTTTTTTTTTAAAAAAATGATGTTACCAAATGAATGCTTTTTTGAAATCTTTAATAATTTACAAACAGATTATAAAAGTTTATTTTCATGCCTTCTTGTAAATCGTCAATGGTGTAGAATGATAGTACCAATATTATGGAGTAAACCAACGGAATATTTTGATGATAAAAGACTTATAAAATTATATCTTTTATCATTAAATATTAAAGAACAATCATTATTAATACCATTTAAAATTATTATACCAAATTATCAAAAATTATTATTTGAATATACAAGTTATACAACATCAGTTGGATTTTATTTAACTGAAGGAGTTGAAAATTGGTTAAATGATGAAGGATATGGATCTGAAGGATTTCGTTATTCAATTTTTATTGATGATGAAAGTGAAGATGAATCTGTAAGCGCTGTTAAATGTTCTTTAGTTACAATGTTTTTAAGAACAAGTAAAAATCTTAAATTTTTATCACTTGATAAAACTATTAACAAAATAATATTTGAAAGACTTTATATAAATAATACTATTACTTATTTGAATCTTTATCAAAATAATTTTGATTCGGAAGGAATTAAATCATTAAAAGAAGTTATTTGTAAAAGTACTACTTTAACATCTTTAGATCTTTCTTTTAATTATTTGGATTCGGAAGAAGGAAAAGCACTTGCAGAAGCTATTTGTAAGAATCCTACTTTAACTTCTTTGGATATTTATGGAAATCAACTTGGTTCTGAGGGTGGAAAAGCAATAGCAAAAGCACTTTGTAAAAACACTACTTTAACATATTTAGATATTGGAGATAATTTGATTAGATGTGAAGGAGGAAAAGCGTTAGCAGAAGCAATTTGTAAAAATACTACCTTAACATCCTTAAATATTCATAATAATCAACTTGGTTCTAAAGGTGTTGAATCATTAGCGGAAGGACTTTGTAAAAATACCACACTTACTTCATTAAATATCAGTAATAATGATATTAATTTCGAAGGAGTAAATGTATTAGCAAGGGCACTTTGTATGAACGCTAGTTTAAATCATTTAAATGTTTCGTATAATCAACTTGGTTCTGAAGAAGGGGAAGCACTAGCAGGAGCACTTGGTCTTAATACAACTTTAACTTCTTTAAAGATTTATGGAAATCAATTTGGATCTAAAGGAGGGAAAGCATTAGCAGATGCGCTTCAAAAAAATGGGACATTAACATATTTAGATATTAGTGATAATAAGATTGGATTTGAAGGAGGAAAAGCGTTAGCAGAAGCACTTTGTATGAATAATACACTTAATTCTTTAGATGTTGGTAATAATAATATTGGTTTGGAAGGAGTAAATGTGTTAGCAAAAGCACTTTGCGTAAATACAACTTTAAATCATTTAAATCTTTCTTATAATCAACTTCGATCAGAGGAAGGGAAAACATTAGCAGGAGCATTTTATATTAACACTGGTTTGACATCATTAAAGATTTATGGAAATCAATTAGGATCTAAAGGAGGGAAAGCATTAGCAGAAGCACTTCATCGAAACGTGACATTGACATATTTAGATATTAGTGATAATAGGATTGGATTTGAAGGAGGAAAAGCGTTAGCAGAGGCACTTTATATTAACAATACATTAACATCTTTAAATATTAGCACTAATCAAATTGGGTATAAAGGAGGAATAGCATTAGCACGGGCACTCAGTAAAAACGTTACTTTAACTAGTTTAAATGTTAGTAATAATAAGATTGGATATGAAGGAGGAAAGGCACTAGCAGAAGCACTTTTCGTAAATACTACGTTAACATCATTAAATCTTAGTCGTAATAAGATTGGTTTAAAGGGAGGAAAAGCATTAGCACGAGCACTTTGCATAAACACTACTTTAACTTCTTTAGATATTTCTTTTAACGAACTTAATATTGAAGCTGAAAAAGTATTAGCAGAAGCCTTGCGTAAAAATACTACATTAGCCTCTTTATATTTTTATGGTAATCGATTTAGTTGCAAAAACTTGTGCATGTTAAAAAAATTTTATTCTTCCTTTTAATATCTAAATTTACGCAATATTGTACAAAATAAATTCGAACTTAATCAAATTTTATTCAAATTTATACAAATAATATGTATTAAAGTTTTCACAAATAATATTCAAATTTGTACATAGTCTATTGCTAAAGATTTAATTCGTACTTAAATTTCTAGTTTGACTTATAATTTGCGGTATATTTAAAATCCTAGATTCAATTACCTATATAGATTTTGTTCATAATAATCAATTTATAATATTTAATAGTTATAATAACCTTCATATAAAAACCAATACAAATCTTTAAATCTTTTAGTATACCGTTTAAAAAATTAGATTATTCGAGCTCCATAAAGGGTAATGTAAAGCATACAAAAACTTTTTTTTTTTACAATTGTGCAATAATTTCCTTATTTGAATAGTCGTAACAATAAAATTAACAATACTTCATGTGAAATATGATGTGATTTGCGTGAATATAATATCTTTTGCAAGATATACATCCTGTCTATATATTAAAACTAAAAATAAGAGATTGATTATTAACCATAACCGACTATTGCCATTATTAGCAATATGATGACGCTTATATCAAAGATAATAGTTCTATAAGACGTGGTATTTTTATGTCAAGAGAAACTTTAGGAATTTAGTGATATGCAGTTAACGATATGTATCACGGCGAATTTATGAAATTAGGTTAAAATTCGGTCACCAAATCTGTGTATTTGATCCCCAATTTTAAATTTTAGTTACCGAATTACATATTGATAAATCAATGCTAAACCCCGAAAAAGTTTTTTGGACCCCCTGATCTTAATTGATAGCGCGTCTGATCTTTCCCGCGTGCTAAACCATCTTCAACACCTTTGACGTATCTTATTAGACATAGAACTTTATTATACCTTGACTCGGGGACAGTAGTTATTTTAGTCCAAAAAATCATTATTGTCTTAATAATGGTCAAAATTTTCAAATTTTAGGGTATTCATAAATTCGTCGTAATTCGATTGTAAATTCTGCAGTTTAGGATATTAGTTATAATTTATACAGAAGACTTTAGCTACAATTGCGATAATTAATGATATCACAAAATGAATTAGATTTCGCGCCTAATCACTCAAGAATAGATTCAATTGTCAAGCCATACGTTAATTATAATATGATCTTTATTGAAGCAAAATGAGAGTTACATGCATTTAAGAGAATAGATACCAATTTTTTCCGTAATTATTTATTTCATTATTCAAAAAATTATCACTACGAATTGCCACTATCTGCAATTTGTCCAATATAATTTTCGGTTTATATAAATTCAAATAAAGAAATGTGAGAGTTTAATTGGTATTTTTAATGATTACTAATCATAGGCAGCCTTTAAATACCAATTGACCCCACGTTGCTCTTGGCCCCTCACAAGAAATAATAGCAGGTACAGCAAACGAAACTATAAATAAATAATAAATAAATGAAAATAAAAAAATAATCAGAAAATCAATAAGTAAATAACAAAAAAAAAAAAGGTTGATAGGCTATGAGGAATTGTACATATATTGTCACTTATTAAATAGACTAAGATGTTTTGCTATTTCTAAAAAAAATCTGTAAAGCTTCTGAGGATGTATTAATAATAATTGAATGAAGCTTCTTTACTCTTAATAAAATCATCCCATTCAAGCTTATTTGATCTAAAGAAAGGAGAAAGTGAAATATAATTTGTTGGCATAGAAGAATCAGCCGATTTATTGATGTAAACAGCTCGTTGTCGATAGACCGAAACAACATCTAACTCTAATAATCTAAATTGTTTTTTAGTAAATGTCGTTTGATCATGTTGAATGATCAAATCTTCTTTAGTGAACTTTTCATTAATACCTTTATCTTTAAAGCTGTCTAAATCGGTATCCTTAAATAACTCTTCGAACGTCTGGGCAAAACATGTTTTTCTAATTTCTTTGGTAGTAGAAATAAGATAATAATAGCCAAAACGGAAAAAGTAAAGAATATTATATTGTTTCACTCTTTCAGTCGCATTTAAATTCTGATTGTTTCTTGGATTATTTAATTCTTGCTTTTTTTGAATGGCATCTTGAACATGATTGAATTTTTTAAAGGTATCAATTTGAATGTAACAAAGGGCATAAATTGCGGCCAATGCATAGAATATTGGTGCATCATAATGTATAATGAAATATATACCAGAGAAAAGAGGAATACCATGCCTTAAAGTGAGGAATAAAATAAAGAAGCGTTGTTGAATAAAAATATTATAGTTATGCTCTTGTACTTTGTATGAAAGAGCTGGTCGAGCAAATATAAGATATGGTTGCATAATAAATAGTGCAACTGGGACATATGGTGAAAAGGTTATGAAACATGTCAAGATAATTGATAAGTAAGTTAAGAAGCAATGCAAATAAGGAAATGCATGTTCATCGTTTAAAAATGATATCACGTGTGTGATAAGCCACTCTAATAGTTCAAGAAATGAGTTGAGATGAGTTCAAGAAACGAGATGATTTTAATTGAGATAAGTTTAAGAAATGAGATGATTTTAGTTGAGACAAGTTCAAAAAACGAAGAGATTTTAGTTGAGATAAGTTCAAAAAATGATATTATTTTAATTCTAAGCATTTTTAGTTTTTAGCTGAATAAATTTTTTTGATAAATGAAGTAGAACAGGACTATTTATTACAAATATGCACGTAAGAGACGTAATATTACAATACAAAAATGAAATTGTTATACACGAAATTAATATTGAGATGAAACTAAAAGAAACTGTAATTCACAAACATTCACCTTACGTAATTCACTTTCCGATGTCTATTTCACAGTAAATAGCGCCATCAGAATTGATTCCTAACGATTAAAATGCATTTGACCTGGTTCTTTGTGTCCTTAATACATTGTAGAGTTGTAATTTACTCAAAATAGAGTTCTGAATGGTATCCATTTATTCTTTTAGAAATAGGTATACGTGTCAACTTAACGATACGAAAAAATCACGTGAATACATGCTTGTGTAGCAGATTAAGGAACTTTTGATCCATTTTAAATTTAAAACTTATATATAGTAGTAAAAATTTTTGGAGTTGCATTTTTTTTTGAATATTTCTTTAGAGCTTAGATTTTATGAATTGGGTAGGCTCTCAAAGTTTCTGCATGCGCCAATCCCTATATTTAGTCTAAATTTTTATTTTAATTTTTGTTCTATAACAGTTTACGACACTTACGCATGTACGCACGTACATACGTACTGTACGTATGTACAGTACGTGCACGATTGTGATTTAAGAAAGTGAATTTACGAAAGGAAATGATCATCAGTACTCAAAAAATGGCCAGCCAAATCAATATCATAAATTATTGAAAATGGCTCTACCATTATTGGAGATATCAATATTCTTTAATGGCGCATTGATTATAAATTTGGGTTTATTTTGGTTTAAAAAAGTGGCCAAACTTGTAATTTCTAGGTTTAGCCAAAAATATCTATTAGTACTTTAAATCCATTATAACGTGATTTAATACAAATAAAGACGGATGTTGAAATGGAATGGTATTACCTTAACTTCACAGGTAGTGTTGATGATAAAAAAATAGTTTTATGTTTTGTAAAAAGAGCAATCATTCACGTTTATCTATATTAAGAAATATTTTTAATAAAATGTAAATTAAAGCGAATTTGTTCGGTTCTTTGTTCTGGAACACGAACTCAAGCCCGAATGAAAACTTTTAATTCACTGCATCATGAATCAGAGTTCATAATCTATACTTTTACCGTAGCATTAACAATTAGGATATTGATGTAACGATTTAGTTTTATATTCTTATAGATAAAGTTATTAATGCAATTTAAAACGATGTTTCATTGTTCGTCTAGGCTTTTCTGTAACACTATTATGGAACCAATCCATTTCAAATGGCACGTCAAAAATGTATTGTCTACTCAAATATAAGATTTAGTATTTGTTCAATCTGCTGTCTTTTTTTGTCTCATTTCGTGTTTATGTTTTCATGTGTTGCAGGTGATGCTATTTAGTTGTTTGTACACATGTACGCACGTACGTACATACAAGTTTCTGAAAGCCATTTTCCCGAAAATAGATTAAATCACTTCTTAAAAAAACACAAGAAACATCATGTGACTTATAGTTTCTAGTTACAGTATGAGCATCCAGAGTCTAAAGTTTATATCTAGTAAGTCTAAATAAATGAGAACTCATAAAATTGTCACATATTTCATTCTTTTAGTATAGATGAATTTGTTTTTTGTTTTTTTTTTTAAAAAAAAAACTTCAAGATATCTCAACAACTATCTGATGAATCTTTTTTGTATGAATTCTATGGATTAATAGATTCAGATAAAAAAAAAACATTAAATTTGATCAGGTGGTTGCTGAGATATCTTCACTTAAAGTTTTAACCAAAATTTAATACAATTTCTATTTTTGATTGATGTTTCTTTAACATTTGATATTTTTAATAAACTTTAAGTGAAGATATCTTAGCAACCACCTAATCAAGTCTGTTAAATTTTTTATATGAATTTTATTGACTTATAAAATCAAAATAAAAAAATTTTCATTGAATTTGATCAGATGATTGTTGAGAAATCGTATATGTACTTGTAATTGGTTAGATTGTAGACAATAAATGTACATTATCTGTAATGTCTAACGTAAGCACTGTCGTTTTTCGTATGTATTATTCGATCTTTTTAATCATTTAATTCTTTACTTTCACTTACTTTTTTCGCTCACTATTTTTTCTTTTTACTTTTGTTTGCATTTTTTTTTCACTTGACTTTTTTTCTTAACTTTTAATAATATGAGATATACGAGTTTCACAACTTTTTACGCAAGAAAAAAAATCAGGAAAATGATCAAAAAATTAAACAGGAGGAACCGTCGATGTTACACCACTGATCCTTCACCCGGTGCGCAACATATAAAAAAATTAATTTACAATGCTAGATCATTCCACTAGTACATGTTATTATTATCCATTTTACCGATTTGCCTGCAAATTTTTGATCAAAATTGTTTTTGCTAGTGCAACTTGCAGAAATTATAATATAGGCCTGTGCGTAACATTATTGTTGGTAAAACTACTCGCAAAGAGCTTTCGGCCAATACACGTTTTTAACTATTTTTAATAGCAAACTACCTTTATTTTCCATTTAATTTAGCGAAATAACCCTTGCAAAGGTAATGTTCTCGTGTCACCTAGTCAAATCACAAGTCATTACATGACGTGATATTTATACCTAGAGATGGGCAATCACGGTTTTGCAAAAAATCCCGCGCGGGATTCGCAGATTGTTACCAAGATTACCGTAAGTTTCGGCTGGAATTATGGCATTGGCCCGAATTATCCCGTGCATCACGTGATGAATCCCGCGCTTGTCCATCACTATTTATACCTATTGGTTATTAGATCTAAAATTTAAAGATTTTGATATCTGACAAATTCTAAACAGCACATTCGACAACCACTTATGACTCGGTTAGATTATTAATGTATATGATTTTAGCGGGGGTAAATATGTATAATTACAAATTTGCCTGCAAAACGGTAAAAGGGATAATAAAGTGGTGTGGGATTATAATCATAACATGTACTAGCGGAATGATCTAGTATTGTAAATTAATTTTTTTATATGTTGCATAACATCGACGGTTCCTCCTGTTGTTAACACATGATTAGAAAGTGTCTAGTGCGATAAAATCACGTACGTACGTGCAATCAATTATAATCGGACAATCAGGCATGCAAAAGTTCAACCCGCGATAGATCTACAAGCACTCATATCTTCCTAATTGACAATATATTGCTCTACGATTTTTTTAATATGTTTGTACTTTTGGATCAATTTTTAATAAATTATTTAAATAATCAAGTGATTCCTTATGTTTCCCATATTGCAATACGACATCACAATGAGAATGCATCATTTGGCACAATTTCTAATGATTTATTTAATTTTACAAGTGCTTTTTATACCTGTTCATAATGCGATGAGTTTGTTTTATGTTAAAAAACCGAATACTGTTTTATAAAATGTGACCAGGTTTTTCTAAATAATAAAGTTTTAAACTGTGTGAGATGTAAAAATTCGTGCAACATACTTTTGCTATACAGTATATTTATATGTGTACGTACGTACGTTACTACAAACGATGATTAATTTCTTTGTAACATCTTGGAATTATGGCCGATGAATTTAGTTCGAAAAGAAATTAAAAGCATGGAAAATGTGCAAACTGCAAGCAATATAACATCACCAGTCTGGTGCCAAACATGCGACCCTCAGAAGACAACACAAGGATGGACAAAGAACTTCAACTTAAAGCTACATATTGTTAGAGGGAAATCCGGTTAGAGCCGTGAGTAACGATCACCGAAAACGTGATCGAAAACGTGACCGGAATCGCAAGTTGGATCGTGACCCAAAACCAGTGATCGTGTAACCCGATTTATCCCCATTGTATGCAAGAGAAGCCCTAAGATTCGGAACAAGGCACTCACGATTGTAAGCCTGGCCCCACATGCGACAATCATCACTAAACCTAAAAAGGAAGAAAGACTTAGTAGAATCACCACGATGCGCAACAAGGAAAAAGTGTGATACTTACTTTCACGGCCTTACAACAGAGCCTTCAACCCGCAAAGATGTTTTGGGAGATGCGGCTGTAGCTCTATCAGCGGGACCTACGAAATAGAGAAGTTAATGAAAACCGGAAGCATGAGTCAAAAAGAGTGAAATGGTACGATTAATAGAAAAAGGAAACATTAAGATAGAAAAAGGGAGAACGTTTCTAAGATACTTCCCTGATAATTCATTATAAAAGTCCTCCGTTTTGACATTAAGTGGGATAGGACCCCCCCATGACCCCCCTAGCCCTTTTACTCAGCATAGCGGGCTTTCATTATGATTGGTTAAATTTTTGTAGATCATTTCGTGACCTTCATAAATTCTATTGGTTCGGAAAATTAAAGGTTTGTGTAACGTCTCATCAAACGATTAAAGAATTTATACATAGCGATAGCTAATAGTTTTTTTTACATTTTTTAGTATAGTACATAAAAAAAAAAAGCGGGCAATATAACAAAATGTCTACACAAGAACAACATCAAACCAGTTCTGGCGCCAGTTCTAAAGCAAGGAAAGGCAAAAAAAAAGTTCGTTGTTGTGATCTGGAGCATTATGATAGTGTCGTCTGTGACTACGAGCTATATGGCACTTCAATCGTAACTAACTGAATAGTTATACCAGCATCAAGCCAACATATCAATTTAGTCGATAAGGCTTTATGCAAAAAGCACTATAATAAATATATTGTTAATGCAAAAAAAAAAAACCAAACTAACTAATATATGCATTCATCCCAAATATGAAATTTATTTAGCTACGGCTCGAAAAGAAGAAATGAAATTTTGAAAGACTCTGGAACATTTAATTAGATTTTTTAATCTAACGAAAGAAGCAATGATGTGTAATCATTGCTTATATAAGACAGATATCAATTCAAAATATATCAACTTGCCCGATTATTCTCCAGCAAAAGAAAGGATTCTGAAAGAAAATATAAAACAATTTCAAGGTAGGTCGTATGTTTTATGTGGTGATGTTATTTATTCAGAGTCTGAATTTCAGGAACTGGAGTCTGTGTATCATGAGGCATGCGCAGAACTCGATGAAGCAAAATTAAGTAAGTAGAGAATTTTATTTATTAGTATATTTAGATTATTTTTATATTTTGTTAATTTAATTGTTTTTTTCTAGAGCTAATTCCTCTAAATAAAAAGATTAAGCTAATGGTGGAAGTATTATACACAAGACAGCATGTGTATAATGAAAGACCGATTCTTGATCCAGATGAGTTCAAGAAAATGCTTGAGAATGCTGAACCATCATTGAAGGGTTTCTTTGATCAATTGGTGACTAGGACAAATCTGCAAGCTAAGAGCCATATGACTAACGAAAAAAATAAAAAAAGACTTGTTTTATTTTGCTATTTTCTTGCAGGTCTTAATAACAAATTAATTAACAGCATTAAAGCGAAAATAGGACTTTTATTAGATGCATCTGGTGCATCTTCATCGGCGATTGAGACCTTGGTTGGTGCAGGTTTAACGGTAAGACGTGAAACTATCGCCAAACAAAAGGCTTGACATGTACAAACACATACGAGGACAGTGGGAATTTTTTTAATAGAAAATGTAAGCGTATTAGTTTTTATTTATTTATTATTATAATTTTTTTTTTGTAATTAATTAATTTGTATATTATTTTTTAATAGGTTGAAAATTTGGTTGTTTTAAATGTAGATGGTTTTCATAATATTCACAAATCTCGTTGTAGTGATTCGACTACTATGTTTGATACTACTCATTTTATTACGATACTTTTAAAGGTGTTGCCAGAAATATTCTCAATTCCATTTAATAATCCCAATCAAGAAAATAGTAGTATCCATAATAAAAAGAGTATTGAATCAAACATTATTATTGAGAATGCAAACTCACTTTTTTTTCCAATTTATGGCTTAATTATACAGGGCGAAAGAATGCATTTTCCGATTTATTTGTAGAAGAAACTCATGATGAACGGGTTGAATGCCTCCTGATTCATAGTTACGATGATAGAATTGAACAATGTCGGGTGGATCAAAGCATGGATAATACAAAACTTGTCAATTTAAAGGAGGGATTTCTTCATTCAACCAAAGAATATGTGAATGCACTTAGGTCTTTAATAAGTATTCCTGAAGCAGAGAATTATATGAGGACGCAAGTTTTTATGGCACCTATGGACTATCCTGGACAACTTCATATGTGGCGTGCTATCACTCGTCGTATTAAATTTGGTGACTCTTCTGGAATTCCAGCACAAATTTTGCATGTGGTTCCAATGATTGGACTGTTGCATGTATCCTTAAATAGTCATGAAACAGTGTTTCTTTTAAATTATTATTTTTTTGATTTACTTTTTCATTCAGTTTTTGGATGTAATAAGGTGCTGGCAAAAAAGCCAAAGCCTTATAGAATTAATTTAATTTTAGAATTAGTGTGTCAAGGCTGGCTTCGAATTCGTTCTATGGTTATGTGAAAATTCAAATGTTCTAAAGATCCAGAAGCCTGTTATCTTATTAATCTAGTAGATAACATCATTCCATTGGTTTTAGACTTTTACCCTGTTGTCTTTCGTAGTGGAAATTGGCAAGCGTATCTGGAAGCAATGTTTCACGTTTGGACTGTTTTTTTTCAGTATCAACAGAGACATTACAATAAATTGTTATTAATGTTTTTGAGTAATGTTTTTTATTGGTTTAGTACTAATCATCCTATTTCACAAACCCTTACAGAATCAATCTATATTTTTAATAATTATTATGTCGAAAATTTTCACAGTTTACTGTGACAACAAATACATAGATCAAATACAGCAGAAAAAATCATTCAAGAAGCACGAATCATTGATCAGATGCATGGCAACAATTCTTTTATGAATGTGTTTGCTGAAAGTCACAACATTAGATATTCAGCAAGGCAGCTAGAATATCTTGAAAAACATACTACACTTTTTTTACTAAAATTATTTACAAACATTTACAGAAATCTTGATGAATCGAAAATTATTTCTTTCGATAAAAATTCGAAGCCAAAAAAATATGAATTTCTGACATTAAAAACCGAAGTTGACGTAGATATTTTGCCAATGGCTTGGAATACATCACACATTTCGCATAATGACAGATATTGTGACTTAGAGGATTGCGTAGATTCTTGTGAGGTAGGTCTTGTTCTAATTTGTAAACATGCATATTATTACAAATGCTTTTTTTCAAATTAGGAAGTCGATGCCAATATTGTATCAATTATCTCTCAAGAGGAATCAAAAAAATTGTAAAGCTTTTCAAGAAACTTTGGAATCATTGGATAAAAAAGCAAAGGCTCAAGACTCAAATAAACAAGAGGTCACCAAAGATATCGAATCTGATGATGATACTGGTGATGAAAATTTTTTTTTAGATGAAACTGTTGATTGTAATAATATAGATTTGCTTGTTGAAGGAGCTATGGGTACTTTAGCAAATGTGCAATTGTGAATGGTTTAGATTATAGATTTTAGAATTGGTTTACGAATTGTATGCAAATTTTTGGTTGTTTTTAATAAATAATTTTTTATATTTAATAAATAATAATTTTTAAATAATTGTAAATAATAGCAAATAAACTTTTTAAATAATTTTACATAAATTTTTAAATAATTGTTCAATGATATATTTAATAAATAAATTTTTCTTCACACATATACATTGTCATGATCTTTAATATTTTTAATAAATAAATTTTTTATTTTATTTTTCAATTACTTATCACGCATATACATTGTTATAATCCTTATACCAAACAATTTTGAATGCCAATTAATATATTTTATTAATATTTGACAAAGGTTCATCTATACACTAAATAAAAGTTCTATACACTATATTTACTATTCTAATCCCACATGTTTGATGCTCTTCTTTCATTCATATTTCAACGTTACCCTTTCTCAACGTGCAAAAGCAAGACAAATTAATAATTAAAAAAAATTCCAGTACTTAATATTTACAGATTCAATATTTCATACCTTCATCCATTGCTAGAATTATATGTGCTTGTTGATTGTCCACTAAGTGTAGATTTCAGCCTTTTCGTTAAAATACACCCTATTCAAAGGCGAAATAAAATGCTTCTCATTTAACTTCCGAATTACTTCACAGATTACTGAATTACTTTTACTGTTTATAAAATAAGACGTAAACTTTCTAATTCTGCTTGTCTTACCCTCTAGGAATTCGTATTCGTGGCTCGGAATTCAATCTCATGACAAAAAATCGTTACTTTAATAGGACTTCCTTATGATAAGATGATCTGCAAAAATCAGCCAATCATAATAAAGCCCGCTATGCTCTTTTACTCCTGTAAATTAAAGGAAATAATAATAAATAAGAACAGCTATAAATTATAAAAAGTGTCCAGAGTGAAATAGACATAAACGTTCTTTTGAAAAGTCCCTATACTTACCCGGTAACTTGCTCGAAAGCCTCCTTAGCCATTGCCAAATCGTACCGCCTCATCTTGCTTACGAGTAACGTTACGCGACGTCGACGTTTTTGAAGCGACAATTCGTCGCAGTTGCTTCATCCTAGAATTCGCCCATTTCCCCGTGACAATATTATGAAGATGTAATTGAATGGATTCCTTTTAATAGCTTAGTTAATGTTCAAAAGAATGGTGATGGATTTTTAGCAACGTGGTTAGATGGAATACGTTATGTAAAATATAAATATCGTCTTTTTAAAGAATATACACAAGAACCTACACAGTCACGTTTACCATCATGTAAAGTGGAACTTAAAATATTGACAGGAACGACAGATATTCAAAATATTCAAAATATTTTAAAAGAAGTGAGGTATTATTGCTATTTAATTAATATACTTAATTTATACTTATTATACTTATATGCTTATATACGTATTTTATAAGTTTAAAAATCATGTTCAATTAGAGAGTCAATTTTCGGGTCGTTTAGTGGGTAAAAGCGTTTATGGATTAACCCAAAATACAGTCACAAATGAGTATATGTTGGTATTTGATGGATTTCGTTCTAAAAGAGATTATGAGGATGGACAATGTGCAAATTGCAAGAAATATAACACATCACCAGCCTGGTGCCAAACATGCGACCCTCAGAAGACAATACAAGGATGGACAAGTGGGAATAAAGATATTGATGATTGTATTAAGGAATTTCAGCTTAATGCTACTTCTTATGAAGATGTAATCGAATGGATCCCTTTTAATAGATTAGTTAATATTCAAAACATTGGCGATAGAGTTTTAGCAACCTGGTTAGATGGAATACGTTATGTAAATCTTGATGATTATGATGAATATATACAGTCGCGTATACCATCATGTAAAATGGAACTTAAATTATTGACATGAACACAAAATTTATTAGATATGTTAAATGAAGTAAGTTAAAATACTTATTAATTAATATAATTAATATGACGCAATATATATATACATTATTTTAATATACAGTATATTTTCATGCTTAATAAGTTTATAGATTATGTACAGTTAAAGAATAATGATCTTAAAGTATATGGCCTAACTCAAAACAATGCAAACAATGAGTATATGTTGGTATTTGATGAATTTGGTTCTAAAAGAAATTATGATTATGGAAGATGTGCAAATTGCAAGCGATTTAACACATCTTCAGCTTAGTGTCAAACATGCGACCCTCAGAAGACAACACAAGGATGAACAAGTGGAAATAAGGATATCGACGAGTGCATTAAGGAATTTCGACTTAAAGCTACTTCTTATAATAGTGTAATCGAATGGATTCCTTTTAATAGTTTAGTTAATATTCAAATGATTGGTAAAGGAGGATTTGGCACTGTATTTTCCGCAACGTGGTTAGATGGTAAAAGAAT
>CAJVQA010002808.1:0-21012 GCA_910591915.1 Cetraspora pellucida | reverse complement strand
TGGGAGCTTAACCGCTAAGCTATGGGACCCACACCCCTAATAATCTGTCATTTTTTCAATTGAATAATAATTATATTTAGATAGCCAAAAATAATTAAATATCATTATAAGATTGTATTTAATATATCTTTTCAAAAAGAAGGAATTATTGAATATCAAAACTGATTTTCTACACTTTTTATTTACAGATGAATTTTTTATTATTTTAAAACAAGTTTGCTTTATATATTTTATATTTTGTAGGTTTATACAAAATATTTTTATTAAATAAAAATTTAATACATTCATTTTTATCTGTAAAAATCTTTACTATTAAAATAAAAGTTAGATACAATATTGTTACTAAACTAAAAAATGAATTACAACTTTTTATATAAATACTAATTGCATAACTAAATAAACAAGAATTATAATTCTCTTTTTTTTCTTTTTATTATTTTTCTTTGTTTTTTGACTTTATAATAAACAAAGAAAATGCTTATCAATAATAGATATGTTTTAATTAATTTTTATATCTGTTTCATCAATTCAACTGTTGTTTATTGTTATGCTTTTTCTTGTTATTTTTGTTCTTTGATAGTTTTTGTAAATGAAATATATTTGAATATTATTGTTTAAAGATAGGATTTACATTAAATAAATATTGATTTAGTTCTTTATACTATATAATCTTTTAATCCTTTTTTTATATTTTATTTTCTGTTGAAATTTAGTTACATAATAATTTTTTTTCTCAATGATAATGATATAAAGATGAGTATACTTTTGGTTTAATCAATGAAGTATAATCATCTAAATTTTATATTAATTATATTAAAGATTTGAACTTTTTATTTTTGGTTCAGTTTGGATTTGGTATATGATTAAAAAATAGTTTCTTTTTAAAAAGTGTCAGTCTATTTTGGAATAGGTTTCAGATTTCTTTTTGTATCTAATATGATCAAAATTAAAATTTAGCTGACAATAAAAAATCTGAATTATGTGTTTGCATAAACTGATTAGCATATATATACAAAAATTCATAATAAAAAAATTTCTAATCAAACTATTGGCAGATGATGAATAAATGATGTAAAAATAATACAAAATCTGCCAGTTTCATAATTACAAAGTTGTACAGTATAACAATATAAAATTTTATGTATTTTTCATATCTGCAAAAATATTTTCTCCTATAAAATTTTTGCTAAATACTATTGTATAAAAGGAAGTTTAAATCTGAAATACCAATTAGATTATATGATTGAAGTTTCTTATACTTTTTAAAATTAAAAAATGTACAGTAAATTATCTGTTTTGTTGTTTTATTCAATTATCAAAAATTTTTGTTTTCAATTTTTTCTATTTAATTAGTCATAAATTTTTATATACTTTTTAATTTAATTATATGTATTTTCCTGAAATTTTATATACTTATTAGGTATAATTATCATCTTTTTCTATTCAAGTTATATTATTTTTATATAATACATAATCAGTTCATTTGTAAAACTGATTTGTTTTGATCTTAGTTACTTATTTTCTAGTATAACAATCACTAAAAGTATAATAAAATATAGTAATTTTATATTTATAATCTACTACTTATTACTATGTATTTGTTTTATAAATATATAATATTTATATATAATAGTATGTTTGGCATAGTGTTTTACTATATTATATATAAACTGCTGTGCAAGACCTAGAATTAAAAAGTAAGCTTCATTTACTTAATAGCTATCTGATATTATAGTTTTATTTTTATTAGTTTCTTTACTAAGAGTAAGCTTCACTTGCTTAATAGTTATTTGATATTTTAGATTTATTTTTATTTGTTTCTTTATTGAGAGTGAGCTTCACTAACTCAATAGTCATCTAATACTCCAGTTTTATTTTTATTGGTTTTTTTACTGAGAATAAGCTTTACTTACTTAACAGTCATCTGATATTCCAGTTTTATCTTTATTGGTTTTTATTTAAGAATTACAAATTCATAATACATTATTTCTTTATTTAAAGAGTACTAAATTATTAAAAGAATATTTTTTTTTAAACAAATATGTATAAGCGTTAAAAAACTAATTCTCCTAATTACAATATTAATAAACAATTTAAGTTTATATTAGATCTTATTTATTAAGAAGACCTCACCAAAAATATAAACAAGAACATCTTAAAATAAAAATAAAAAGCAGAAAAAAACAGTAAAAACTAATACCAAAATGAAATTGAAAGAAACATCATTATCTAAAAAACTTTCTATAAAAAATAAAAAATATGAAATAGAGACTTATATTTTGAGATTTATGATGATAATAAAAACTGTATTTGTTATTCTTGTTTTAGAAAATCTATTATACTAACTATCAAAGTTAACTAAAACAAAAAATACACTAGATATTTACAAAAAGAAGAATTTAAAGAAACAAAAATATTGATCTTTGAAGAGATGTTACAAGAAAATAATAAGATTCAAATAGAAATATATGAAAAAATGACTTTGATATAGAGTTATACCAACATATGAATAGAGATATCCTTACTAGAAAACAAAAAAGCAAGGTTTGAGATTAGGTACAAAAATATATGAATGATTCTAATAAATTAGACAAAGCATTTTTGAAAATGAAACCTATATATATCTTTTTTACCAAATTTAAGAAACTTGTGTTTTTGGTAGAATATAATTTTGGTATCATTTTAGAGAATGTAGATATGGTTCGAAATCCAGTATCAATTTTTATCTATAAAAATAATCTATACAAACAGGTTGTATAAAAGTCTAAATATCTAGTAACAAAGAAACTTGATTCAATTGAGATTTTTTTTATTATAGTTTTAGAAATTGCAAGGTTGTACAAAAGAGTATTATATAGTTTATAGCAAAATATATGTATCTATTTATCAATAAATCATTTTATTATATTTAATTAAAATTTACATTTTTATCTTTCTAACAATGTTATTTTTTATGTTTATTCAAAATATGTTTTATTTTAAACTGATGATTAAATTGTTTCTATTAAAAAAATATCTATTTTAGTCTATACAAGACAATATAGTTCATCTTTTGATTATTATAAGATAAGTCAGTTAACAGATACTCAATAAGATTTATATTCAGATACAATTTTTCATATTAAAGATATTTAATCTTTTGATTTATTAATCATATAACTGAATAATGATTTAGTTTCTGTTTTGTTACAAATTCAAAAGTATCAACTTATATTAAATTAATTGTTAGATAACAGAATGGTTAATCTTTCTGAACTATCTAAAATGATGAATTAGACAATTTTTTTAAAGAATTTTAAGAAAAATATTATTTTTACAAGAGATTATTTATTGTTTATATTATAGTCTTATCACTAAGTTTTATGTTCTTTTTTTTACTTAAAAAAAGAACATGACAAAGAACTTATAAAACTAAATAATAGTTTAACTAATTCTTATAAAAAAGCTCTTAATATAATTATGAAAGATAATAATAAGTTTCATATAAGATTATATTCTATATTTTGCCTATTTTTTATTTGTAATTTATTTTTTTGTATTTTGTGAAACATGTTTTATTTCTATTAAAGTTAATTCTTGATAAACTATAAAAGTTAGAATTATCTGTAATATATCTGAATGCATATCTTCTAATTATAAAAATATATAATAATAAAGTAAAAAAAATTTAAAAATTTTTTTAAAACTAATCAATAAAATACAATATTTTTAATCTTTTAAAATAACTACAAAGAGTGTTCTATGCTAGATATATGTGATTGTTACAAATGTATTAAATAGAAATTACCTCTTTGTCAATGTTGCTTTGAACATTATTGTGATTTAAAAACTTTTTATAATATAAAAAATATTGTAACATTTGTGTTTCTTCAGATAAAAACATTTTAGTTTTTATTTTTGGTAACCAATAAACAAAGATAACAACAACAATAGAAAATATTTAAAATTATCCTAATTCAATATTTACATTCATGCTTGAAGATGATAACAAAGTAATACAAGATGATAAAAATGTCTTTGAGGTTCTACTAGATCTAAGATATACAAAAGAAATTGAACAAGCTCTTTAAGGTTATAAAGTTATAGCAAAAAGAAATAATAAATCTCTTAAAAAAGAGTTTAAGTTTTTTACTGATAATAATAAAGTTTAATTTTTATTTAATTTAGAAAATGTCTGTTTTTGTGGAAATAAAAAAAATATAAAAAATAGTAATTGTAGAAAATGTTATGAAAAACTTTAATCAAAAATACAACATTGTGTAAAGAATATAAAGTAAATGAAGTTAGTTGGAATAGGGCTTGAAAATGTTATTTTAGATTTTGTATCAATTGTAGGAAGCAGAAATTTTGTAAATTGTACAAAACAAATAAGACAGATTGAAATAATAAGAAAAAAGAGTATTATGATATTTGTAATCTGTGTTATGAGTTTGAAAAAAAAATTTCTTAATAATTCAAATAAGAAAATAATTTGTTTAGAATATAGTGATAAATGAAATCAGATAATAGAATATGTAAAAGGTCAACATATTGATTAACTTTCTTTGTTTTTTTTTGTATCATTATAGTTTTATTTAAATAAACTTTGTAATTTTTTTTGTTATTTAATTTTTGAATTAGGCATTATCTCTATTATTAAATAATATACAATAAGCATATTTAGTTCTAAACTAAATAAGTTATTAAACTTAACTAGTTTTGAAGTTATTGAGTTATTACACTCAATACATGAAAGTACAGAAAGTTTGAAAGTATATTTAACAAAAGTAAAATAATGCTATTTAGTCTGTTTTATTAGTATTATCAAAATATATAAAACTCTTAGAAGTTTAGTTACTAGATTTGGCATTGCAGCTAATTATTTAAGATATTTCAACTACTCTGCAAACACAATAATTTAAAAATCTTTCTTAATAGAAAATACTAAAAAGGTGTTTATATTTCTGAAGAATTTGGTATTTCTATAAATATCTCTAAGGCAAGAATCTTATTTAAAAAAGTTGTTGAGAATAATAATGAGAATAACTACTACAAATTTGAAGTATAGTTTCAATAATAATATTTTCTGAAAATTATAATAAAAATATAAACAAATTTATTGATTACTTAGAGTCAATTGTTGAAAAAGAAAAAAATACAACTGCATTTTACACATTGAGTCTGATTTATTATACTAATTACTAAGGGTTTAGAGATAAAGAAAAATGTAAAAAATATTTAATTATAGCTGCACAAAAAGGTAATAAAGATGTGATTAATAAATATAAAAAATATAATATAAAGTATTTAAACTTTTAAAATATGTACTTTTAGTTTATAGTTTAGGTTTTATTTAACTAGCAATATAAATAAAATATATGTTTATTCTGTAATTACTTTTTGTACTAGGTAGTAGTAAATATAGTATTGCTATCTTCATATTTAATAATAATTGGAAATTTACTTTTTAAACAAATTTGTATACAAGATGATAATGAAAATGCTTTTCTGAACATTAATAAATATTTAAGTAAAAATAAATCATTTATATCATTTTCTGCTTTAATATTAATTTTATCATCAAACCCACCTGTTCTTTTATACAAAGTACTAATACATTTATTATTAAAGTTACCAGTTGAAGTAAATTTAACTGTTTCAATATTCTGTTTTGCAATTATTCTTACTATTTCATTTACAATTATTTGGTCTAAGAATATCTTCATTAATTCAACAGAAGGCATATTAATGATCATACTATAGTTAGTAAAGGAGGTAAAGATCCTTTTCTGGTCAATATTTAGTAATTGTATTTCATATTTAGTTTTACTAGAATTATCAGAACCCTTGTATAAAACACTTAGAAAATCTAGATTTCTTTGTCTAAGTATAAGAGTATCATTATTTTTTACACAATTAAATATTTTGTTTAGATAAACAAGATTTATTTCAATAGTTTTATTTTTGTTAAAAACATATTTTTTGAAACTTTTTTTATCAAGATGAACAGAAATAAATATAATATGTAATAAATTCTTGCTTGAAAAGTTAATGCCAGGTTCTGTAAACTCAATGTTAACATCAGTAACAAGCTCTCTTGTTGCTTTATTAACATATTTAAACAATTATGCTTTAGCAAAACTTGCTTCAAACATTTTTTTATTTGTTAACTTAAGTTTAGAATTGCTTTATTTATATATTTCATAAAGTTATATGATATTTCTAAATTTATTTAGATTATCTAAAAACTTTTCTTATATTTAAGTTTTATATACAATAAAACTAATTCTGGTTGAACTATCTTATAACAAGTGTTATATCAATACATATTTAGCATATTAAATTGGTTAAAAAAATAATTTACAATTTGAGTATTATAACCAAATAAGGGTAATTTCTATTCTTTAACAATAATAAATTTCTTGAGAATATTTTAGTAAACTAGTCATGTTAGAAAAATGTTAAGATCATGTGATGTAGAGTTTTATAGACCCTGCATATTTACAGGGTCTAAGTTATAAATATTCAATACTGATAAATTACATTGTATAAATTTTTTATATTTTTTTACTTAATGTTATCGAATAATTTGGTACATATATACAATAGAGCAAAATGCTTCACTTTATATATACCAAATGTGAATAAGTTGAATAAATTTTGGTGACTGCTACATGTACTGTTATTTAATTGAATTTCAAATACATATATATTTGATTGTGACAATAATTATACAATTTCAGAAGTTTTGTAATTAGGATTAAAAATTACATATAAAAGATACAAATAATAAAAATAAAGGTATGAATAATAATTGTCTAAATTTTTAATAATACTTTTTATTTATTGGTTACACTACAAATTAAATAAATTCTAGACTATTTTATTAGATGTTGATTTCCAAAGATTTTGATCTACAAAATTAAATGCTTAAGTGGCACAGTAGTATTTAAGGTATCTTTGTTTCTCTTTGTAATATATTAATTATACAACTATTAAATTAAAAGAACTAATTTTCAAATTACTTTAATAAAAAGTATTGTTCCTTTTTTTTAATTATTATTTATACTTCTATTAATACAAATATCTTAATATTTGCAATATAAAATAAAATACTAAAAGCTAATACTATGAAGATAAAATAAGAAAAAAATATCTCCACATGCATTATAAAACTATTATTAAAAAGTTGATGATCTTACTACAACATTAGTTGAATACTTGAATATTAGCATAACTAAAAAACTAATTTTTTATTTTTTGGTGTCTTCTATGTTTGTTGCTGTTTTCTCACATTAAGTGCTTCAATACATGTGTTAGTTTCATTAACAAGAGGTTTTTTGAAAGTTATATGTTTCAAAAGTTTATCATTATTAATATTTTTTTTTTTTTGGTGTTAAGATGAGGCTTTGCTTATATCTTTATTAGTAATTTTAGTTGTACATATTAATATACTATATATTAAAGATATATTAAGATTGTAAAATACAAAATAAAAACTACATGCAAGAATTAAAGCTCAAACAACATTATCTGCAACCTAAACCGACTATGGTGGTCAAGGCCCATCTAGATTTGTAATGTTAAAATATAATTATAAGATGTGCTATAATTAATCCAAAGTGTCAACTATATATTAATTTTCCTAATAGCCTGTCCAATTGGTAGACAAGTATTAGGATGTAAGCGTAATTGATCTGCTATTCCATATTAGGTGCATGATTTGTCACATCAAAATTTTATCATATGATTTTCATAAATTACACAAATCGATGAATTTACATTTTTTAAATTTTTACCTGATACCTTAGTTTTAACATACAATATTTCTTAACAAACTTGTTACTGAGATCTTTACGAATCAAAAGATATAAAAAATATAAAAAATAAACTTTTTTGTGTAAAGTAATATAGCTTCGAAAGTATGCAATTATTTTGCTTTCTTTCGCTTGATTCTTCTTTAGTTTGCAAGTACCTGGCATAACAAATATATCTTTAGATGTGCCAAAGCAAGAACTTTTACCAAAATGCATCTGTGAAGGGCCAGTGCATTATAAACATAATGAAGAAAATCAAGAAAAACTATTTTATGGCTATGTAGATCATATTAATTCAGTTTTTTTTATAAGTTGCTTTAAATAATTTTTATTAATTTAGTTTAATACAATAATTATTTAAGTTTAGGACTTGGATTTTTGTTTTCTTGGCCTTACATACTGAACATACTATCGATATTTAATTCGTTTTTGATTCCAATAATTAGTATAAAGCTCTAACTCTTCAGCAAGTTTCTGAACAACTTCCGCGAGGTAATACAGTAGAGTTTTTATATTCTTCAAGCCTTGTGAGAATTTGTTCTTCAACAGGTGTAGATATGTGTGATGAATGTTGTCTTCTTTGTGATCCTAATGATAGTGGTTGTAAGTCTTGGTCAACATTCTCAACTTCCATATCATGTAATTCTAAAACTTGAGATTGTAAGTCTTGGTCAACATTCTCAACTTCCATATCATCATATTAAGATTCCTCTGTTTCTGTTTATTTAGCTTTTGTTCTTACATTTTTTTTACTTTTGTTACTTTCATAGGTATTAGAATTCGTTTGTCCAATTTTATTGCTTGTGCAGAAGCAATTTGCTTAACAATATTATTCATCTTTTGGATTCCTAATTTGTAGCAAGTAAACATTCATCGATATCCGTCCTCTGTTAGTTGTGTAGTTTCTGCAAATAATGTGCGAGTTTCTGGCTTTTCATTCTCTTCATTGCTAAATTCTAACATGAGTTCATTACTTACTTTCCAAAGAGCTTCTTGACAATCTTTGATGGACTGTGGACTTCTGCTTATTAACTGATCATCAATAAATTCAGAAATTGCCAAGATAAGTCGCTCATATTCTGTTTGTGCAGCTGTCATATTCAGGTTTAAATTTCTAAATTTGTTGCAAGACCTGTCATATTCTCTTTTAGAAACTTTACTCCGTATGTTTCTAAACTCTCATTGATAGTAAGATAATGCTCTTTTTGCATCAAGTTAATTGAAGGCACTGTTCAGAGATTTTGAAGAAATTGTAGGTTATTTCAAAGATCTGATATGAATCATGCTACAGACTCTGCAGATCGGTATCTTCTTGTAATATGAGATAAAGGTGCAAATGCCATCAAACTATGCAACTGTAGATCGAAGTTTCCTATTTGAATACCAAGCTTGTGCAATTTCAAATATCCTGCCCATCGATAAAAATTATATCACACTTTTAAAATTTTATTATTTGTTTTAGGAATATCACTAATAGAGATATCTTTTTCTTTAACATATCAATGAATCGCAATTCCTATGGCTGTCCAAAGAAGTTCAAGTACATGAAATGTCGCCTGATAGTTGACAACCTTTTCAAGTTTATCAAGAAGCTTAACACCAAGCCATGCAGCAAGTCCAAAAAGCCCATAACCTGAAAAAGCAGCGATTAATGCATTATACATCACTTTGCTTGTATGCCATTGACCTAGAATACAATACATGATTTGGTCTTCACTTTTATAGTCTTTCATTCGATGATATATTGCTTCATCATATACTAGATTTAACACACCATCTTCTGTATAGCCGAAATCTTCTAAAAACATATCGACGGCTTGGTGAACATGCTCATTTTTGCTTGGAGCTTTTCCTGGTTTAAGAATTACAACATTCAGAGGATCTACAAACATTGTTGAATTTATTTTTTTTTTAATAGCTTCATTAACATGTTCATTACTAAACATTAGCTTTTGACTAACTAAATGGTTAAAGATTAAATCTATTTCTATATGCCATTGTTCTATAATAGAACTTATACCAAAAAGAGGGTAATCTTCTATTGAATAGTTATCAAAGTTGACAAGCTCCGAATATTGAAATTGAAAGACTATTCTTAATGTCACGTGAGCAGTTTGCGAACTGCTTCAAAGATATTACCATATTGGAAGGTGGCATCTTTCATATCGATATTATCTATAGTTGCGATATTTAATACATTTGGATTTATGTCTAGTCTTGACCGAGGGTCTGCATCAGACATTCTTTTTTTTTGAACACGAACTTCATAATTTTTTACATACGCCAATACCCGAACTGTATGAAGAATTTTGTACAAAACTCCTATCATTTTTGGTCGTCGTCAAAGAGAAGAGAGAGTATGCGTTAACCATATTTTCCAGCTAGGAAAAGCAATAGTAAGTACTACAGAGGTGAAAAAAGAAGAAAATAGTTCAAATTTTCTTCTTTCCAACTGTGGAAGAGGCATATTTCTCTTTTTTCTTTTTCTAGCTAATACTTGCAAATTTTTTTTTTTTATAGTTAAAATCAAGCTGTAAAAAAAATTGATAAGAGACGATGGCATAACTTGATAGTATTCATTGAAGGATTCAGGCCCTTCGAGCGATAATAACTTTTTTTTAAGTTCTGGCAAACTCGTAATACTAAACAACATGAACAGAAATTAGCATGAGAAATTACTGCTCTTACCAAAAGGAAAAATAATGCCCAATTACTAATTATACAACCTTCTAACTTCAATAATAATATATCTACATTCAACACTAATATAGACCAATTTATTCTTAAAACTCTTTCTCAAAATTTCACTATATATACCTGCTTTTACTAAATTAAAATAATCTTAAGGGTTCCTTTTATCCTTGCCTGTAGTTAATGATTACAATATTAGATTTAACTAAAACAGAAAATTAAAGGTTAATATTATGCAAGATGTCATTATATATATAGCAACAATAGTGTAGTTTAGGAATATTTATTTATACATTTATATCCAATTGATATACCCATGTATTACTATTTTTCTACTTGATATTATATAAATAAATAAATAAATAAAAAAAAAAAAAAAAAAAAGTTTACTTAAGAGCTCAAGACAGGTTGTCTTAGTAAAATAAATAGTTATAAGTGTTTTTAATAGATAAATTTTTTAGTTAAATTTTATGCAATGGATTTGTAGAAAAAGTTAATTTAATGATCTTATTTAAGGATTCTCTAAATCTATTTTATTTTATAAAATTGTTTATTTTGGCACTACAGTAAAAATTATTTTTAACAATTCAAATATTGTAAGAAAAATATTAAATAATAAGAAAATCTAATACAGTTTTAGATAATATATTATTTTTATGAAAAATATGTATTATATAAATAAATCTATTAGCAGATTTTCTTTCTTAAATTTTTTTACTGTTTTTGGTTTTTATAAATAATATTTACAGACAAAAACTCTTTTTATAGATCACTTATACCAAAACTACAAAAAAATGTTTGATTATTTCTTAACATTCTATTAAGTAAACCTTACTTGACCTCTTAAGTAAAGTTGTTTAGCACACTTTTCTCCTTCTAGGCGGTTGTGTTTTATCTTCTAATAAAGCTTGGTTACTAAGAAATGTTCCAAAATCTATGTTTTAGATTTTTGTCTATTTACACATAATTTTATTAATTAAATCTATCTTTTCACCTATTTAAAAATTTTCAGCTCACTGAGATGAACATTTTGATATATAATTTGTTAAAACTAGACCAAAACTCATTGAGATATAAGCAAAAAGCGAAAACAAAAACTTGTCCCTTGCAGGTTTTTTAATTGGCAATTTTAGGAAAACTTGCTGGGTTGCCCCGGAAATTTCACTTTTCTGGGACCCATTAGAATTTCCTAAACATCCAATCAGCTTTTCTGTAATTTATACTCTTTTTCAAACTTTCCTAATTAGTTTAAAAACCTCTAAATAGACTAAATTTTTTTAAAAAACATACTTAATAATCTATTTTTCGACCAAAATGCCAACCCCAGTAACAACTGCACCTGATACCATTGACCTTGATTACTTTTACCAAAAGTGTCCTAAAAGCTTCAGAATTGGTATTCTGAAGATGCAGCAACTTCATCTCATCCTATTCCTGCAAACAAACAACACAAAAATTGAAATATTACTGAACTTAGAGGAAGTACCAAATGTGTCACTACTTTAAAGCACCCAAATCTAGTTCTGTTGTTACATGCTTTTGTGGCAAATATCACAAATATTTTATCTCAACAACTAATCAAATCTACAAACAATACGAAACTACAAATGTTATCAAAAAACTTAAAGACAAAAAACCTTAGCAAATACAATCGCAAACTTTACTGAATTTATTCCACTTTCATCTACATCATCACCATCACCTACTATACATAACCACCTTTGTGCCAAATGTAACCTGCTAATTGCTTGTAAAGAAATGAATAATCAGCATTATCTGACAACTGATGTTATGTTATATAATAACAAACCCCACCACAAAGCCTATACTAGCACACAACAATTCATTCAATAATCAAGCTATTCTCCTACATTTATTCAAAAACTTCAACAAACAATAAGCTCTTACAACCCACTTGCATTTGAACTTACCTTTACAACATCATCTAACAACAATAACAATACTACAAATAACATGGAACTGGACAACAATATTATTAATAATAATAATCAACAACAATACCAACAACAACAACAACCACTATTCTAAAACTCACCTTACTCTCAGAAACAACAACAACAACAGCAACAAACAAATAATCAACAACAACAGCAACAAACAACTAATCAACAACAACAGCCAACACAAACTAATACTGCTAACAATTAACAAAAAATTAAAGCCAATCCAACATTTGACTGGCTTGCTAATTTCCTAATTTCTAACAATATGAAAACAAATCACAACTTCAAACAGAATTTTCAAGAAAAATTTTCAATTTTCTTAAATTCTATCTACATGATTTCTATTCTGGCAAAGAAATCAAATCAGAAACTCCTTAACAAAAGGCTCTTAAAGCCAGCTTTTATCATATTATTCACAAAATGGCTGAAAACAGACCTGAATTCCTTACTGAATTTATCCAAAATACTAATTCCAATACTGACAAAACAATTATTATTCCTTTTGATATACTCGAAGAAACTCTTAAAAAACTTATCCTAGCCTTTACAACAATTCCTTTTACAAAACTTAACTACTCTAAAATCTTTACCTCTTCAGCTACTATTCCTCTATATACCAACCAAAACCATTTTTAACTTTGCATTAACTTAGCTCAAATTCATCTATATCTATCAAACAACTATCAAGCAATTAATTACATCAAATTTGCTAAGAACTTCCAACTCCAACCTAAAAGATTTAATATTATATCAAAAGTATCTGATTTTGATAAAAAAAAACAATATGTCATAATTAGATCTGATAATAAATTCAATATCTATCTGGATTTTAATATTTCAAAAACACTTTTTTACCAGAAACTTAACATTTCATCTCTTGCAAACTCCTTAGACTATTTAAAACAATGGTTTAAACAATTCTTCTTAACATATAACTGACAATTCACCCAAATACTCAATGAAACTAAAATATTTAACTCCTTAAAATATCAAATCCAACAAACATTTATTCTTAATCTTAAGGAAACTCTACCTATAGAAATACAATTTTAGCAACCTTACAATTTATTAGAACATCAAAATGAAACCATAAAACTAGCCAACTTTCATATTCTTACCTGTAAAGAAAAAACTTGTTCTTACTTAGAAAAAACAGAATCTAAAAACAAAGAAAAGAACCAGAAAATACAAACCCATCTACCACAACTTCTCAACCTCAACTTCAATACAACTTTTCACAATTATTAAATGACATCTTTAAACAATTATATACAGATTTCCCAAAACAAAAAAATAAAATCTGAAAACAACCTAAAATTAACCATCTATATTCTACAATAATAGTAAACATGAACCATCTTTTAACAAACAAATCCCTATCTCTCTACTTGATAAGCTTGCAACTGAAATAGAAAAATCTCATTGCAAAATTAACAATGTCTTAACCAATCCTAAACATCATAGCTACTATTTTCATTTATACTTAAATTTATACCAAAATATTGCAGCACAAAACCATCATATTAATAAACTTAACAAACAAAAAGCAGTAGAACTTATTACCTCTAAACCTACAAGCACTGACTAATAGCAAGAGTTTTAACATTCTTTAACTCTCTTGACAAATCACTAACATATCCACAAATCAATACCTACTACCAAGAAACAGCCTATCCAGAGGCAAACAAAATATTACAAGGCAAATTTAAAATGTCTTACTCAATACTCTCCTTAATCAAAAAATCTCTCTTCTTTAAGAAAACCCTTTTTCAATAAATCTGTCTTCTACTACCTCTATAGATGCAGCCACCACCTTGCCAAGAGATACATTCCTAGTAGTTGGTAAGGAAAATGATGTAAGTGGGCAGGTAGTAAAGCCCATTTACATGAAGGACCAAGCTAATGATGGTCAGACCCAATGTACAGGGCAGACATGGCAACCTTTACAGTTGTGCAAGCAAGCTTCAAACAGTGAATGACTCTGTAGAAGACAACTTAACACTCCAAGTTTCTGCTTTCAACATTTCATTTCCTGCAGGAACAAATACATGCTATAACAAATTTCTACTATTATATAATCTACTTACTATATACTACTATATAACATTTGGAGAATTCTTATCTTATCTCTGAAAACATTCTTTCAAGCATAGTTTTAAAATATCAATCAACCAAAACAAAACTGAACTACACATATATACTAATTTCTCAGATCCTACTCTTCATGAACACTATCTTATTCAACCTTTTCAATATAAACTTTATAAGCATTTATCTTTGCTAACAACACCATATAGCACTCCACTCTACACTCACTCATCTTCACTTGACCAACTGTTTTTTGATGACTTACCTTTAGCACACTTATCTACTAATTTATCAGCTATTCTTAATTCTAATTATATAGCTACATCTTCTAGCCTCTATTCTAATAATCATGCCCAATCTGCCTCCCAAGTTTTAACAGCTGATATATCTACACCTACTTTATATAAACCACTTTACCTATCAATATGCATACATAATACATGAAGATATATTGATAACTTAAAACAACAAACATGGAAGGACTACTGTCTATCTCATAATATTAATATCGCTAGCATTATAGAAACCAAAATCTTACAAAACAATGCATATAACAAATTTCCAAGATCTCAACACTTTACCTACTTTTGGTCATATACTGATAGTTGTAAAGCTGAAACAGCTATTATGATCCAAAAGCATCTTAAACCACATGTCTACAAAACATTTAACCTTCCTGGATATGCTATTACAATTGACCTTTTTTTCAAACATAACTTTAAATTTCGAATTATATCAGTTTATTTACCTTGTGATGACCTCCAACTTAGACTTCTTATTCAGAACAACATCATACAATGGATTCAAGAAGTAAACACAAATAATATACAACTAATTGTCATGGGTGACTTTAATGTCTCTGTCAATTTACAATCATCATCTATTAAACTTAAACTAATTCATTTCCTTCAACACAACAATATGTATGACTTAGCAAAACATACATAATTTCTGTCTTCTATCTGGCATAGTAGCAGATATAGCAATCAAATTGACTATATCTGGGCCAATTACTCTATTATCTGTTACTTAACTTCCTATCACACAGATGATACCAACCAAAGTATACTTAGTGATCATAATATACTTATATTATTCTGAGAATTTCCTTATGCGATTACTAGCAACCAAAACTAAGCATAGAATATTTGTCTACAAACAAATAAACCCAGACCTCTGGCAAAACTTCTCTGACCAAGTTACATCCAATCTTAAAAACAACAATGCTTCTCATACAACTAATACTACAGAATCACTTGAAGCCTCTTGGCACAAAATTCAAACTAGTATTATCTTAGCTGCTCTTCAACATATTCCAAATAAAAAATTTACAGTTTGTAATTTTCAATATATTTTTTTCTCCAAAGCATCCAAATTACACTTAGGACTTAAAAAACTAGGCAATATTATTTGACAAGTCAAAGCTTCAATTCAGAACCACAATTCAGTGTCTGTACTTCACAACCTAGACATTTATTAACTCAACTCTCTTTACTATCTCAATATACTGGAACTGCCTTAGGACTCTAACCTTTTATCTGACTGGATATCAGAAACCAACGCTGAATGGAAAACATTCTACCATGATAGAAACCTAGAAAATATTAAAAATATAAAAATCAAATTAATGACAACATAGCCAAAAGGTGCACTAAACTTCAAAATAGTCCAACATTAATGATTAACAGTATACTTAATCAACACAAAGACCCTGTTAAGTTTGACAATATTAAAGAACCTAACAATGTCATCACTGAACCATCACTTATCAAATAGCATATTCAACAACATTTTGATAACTGGACAGCCCCTCAAAACATTCAATCACAACTATTTAATACAATGTGGCAACAAGAATATCAACCCAAACCTAATATTAATTCTATATAGTATCAATTAGTACTCAAGGAATTCTTTTTATAAAAGTTTTTGAAGTCATTAATCAACTTCCTAGCAACAAAGCATGTGGACCATCAGGCATCAGCTATGAGATGCTTAAACATGCTAGAACAGCATTTCTTGATACAATTATAGCTCATTTTAACTACTGTCTTACATATGGTCAAATACCAAATCAATAGAATGAAGGAAAAATTTTTTCTATTTCTAAAAAATCTATCTTTGATGGCAATTTAACTAATACCAGACCTATTAGTCTACTTGAACATGTCAAAAAACTTTACACAAAACTTCTTACTAATCGGCTTAATTACATTTTTACCCATATAAAATCCTATTACCTTTTAACTACATAGCTTTATCTGGTAACAGCATAGCTATCTCTATACACATACTTAACAATGTTATTGAAGAAGCTTCTTGTAAGTCAAAACAACTCTGGCTTTTATCTCAGGATATGAGTAAAGCCTATGACTCTGTAGACCTTACACTATTTACCAAATCTTTAATATGCTTACAAATGCCACCTAATCTTATTAACATTCTTACTAACATGCTTACTAATCAACACAATTGAGTTATTACAAACTTAGATCTCACTAATTCCTACAATGTTAAAAATGTCATTAACCAAGAAGAAACTATTACTTAACTATTTTGAAGAATTTACTATGATCCTCTCATAACCAAAATAGCTTCAGACTTTCCAAGATACACTTTGGCTACAAGGTGAAATACTAGTCTGCTTCAACCAAAGTTTCAACATCTTCAAACCTCTATATCTGTACTAACATATATGGATGATACACTTTGAATAGCCAAATCCAAAGAAGAATTACAATCAATTATTGCTATAGCTACCTCTTTCTACCATATGGCTGATATCTAAATCAACTCAACTAAATCAATTCTTACCTCAAACATACCATCTACAATTCCTATTTATTTTTTTAACTTATCACTTATACCAATTTCTGCCAACCAACTATTCAAATTCCTAGGATGTTGGTTCATCCTTAATAATTCATACACTAAACAAAACCAACTAATTTATGATGAAGCAATCCAACTTATCAACATTACAGGCACCAAAAAAATTACAAACAAGCCATATACATTACTAATAATGTAATTATTTCTACTATTGAATACAGACTATACAACATCATTTTTAAACATTCTACCTGTAATAAACTTTTATCCAAATATCTTACTATAATTAAACACAAAGCTCAACTCTCTTATACTAGCCCTAACAGCACTATGCTAAACCCTTATTTATACAATGTATATAATATTTAGGACATCCAACTACAATATCATATATCTTGCTTCTAACAAAGAATTAACAACTCAGAGATTCTTGGCATTTCTATTAAATTAGATTACAGCAACTTCAAAACAACCTTTGGTTTGCTACCAATATTCTTCAGCATAGCCAACCACTTATTGATAGATCCAACAAACTTACACTTAATTTTAAAATCATACAACTTTTACAACATCTTGGCATTTTAATTTTAGCAAACTCCAATGTTTTGTGGCATAACACAGTTCACAATGGCTACCAATTATTAAAACTAATACTTAGTCAACATCCCAAATACCATACCTTTAGAAAACAACTTCACAAAAACAATATACTCTATCTAGAACAATTATGTATTGCAAACAATGGTACACTACTCCAATGGCACCACCTTTTACCAAGACTCCATCATCTAATAAAAGAAAGGCAACCTACTTGGTTCATCTATTTGGAAGACACAATCCTATTTGATAGATCATAACACCTAATCCTTTCTCACTTTCAACCTTCTGAAATTAATGCCTTTGCATATAACACTCTGCCAATCAATAAAAAACTCAAACCTTGGCTACTTACCTACAATAATGATAACAATGAGATCATTATTGGCAAAATTCATAAATATCTTCCTAATACAAATCAGTTTTCTATATCACATTAGAATACTAATATTGATCCAGAACACAATTACTATTATCTGCTTCTAGAATTGAACTGTACACTATGCACTGGATGCCATCTCAACTCAAACAGAATTAACCAAATATGTACAATTAACATTTCAGCAACTATTTGTACTAGTTTTTTAGAAAAAAAAACCTCAAAACTCAAATTTAATGCTAATTATCTGAATCTTATCTATTCAACAACAATTAAACATCTTTTACAAATTCCTGATAGCCATTCTACTATCAATATATCAAATTCAACTATTACAGAAATCTTTAAACCTAATAACTGTTTAAACAAACTTGAAGAAATTTTCCAAAACAATCTATCTTATAAGGAATTCATTTTTTATACAGATGGATCATTAACTGATATTGGAACTGAACAAAGCTCAATGGGCATTGGATGGGTCCAAGTTAACAACAATGATCAAGTACTTTATAAATTCTCAGCTAAAATCCAACACTGGCCATCTGCTTATAAGACAGAACTCTTTTCTATCTTATTAGTAATTTCAACTGTATCTCACAATGCAACACTTCAAATCTATACTGATTTACAATCAGTTATCTCAAAGTATTATAAACTCTCTACTCAACTTAACAATCCTAACAAACTTTTTAAATTTAATACATGGCCTTTATGACACACTCTTCTTAATATTATTAAATCCTTTAATCTAAACATTAACTTCTACAAAGTTCAGGCATACACAGACAACACTTTTAATAATATGGCTGATTCTTTAGCAAAACAACACAATTTTTCTTTGCTGCTAATCTTTCAATATACAAATATTTATTACCCTTTTCATATTTTACAATGAGAACAAAATCTGGTTAAGCTTCCTACTAGACACTTCATTAAAAATATCTGCAAAGCTCATATATTAGCAATATGGTCATCACAAAAAAGAAACAATAAATAGGCTCATACCAATCATTATATAGACTAGAAATCTACATGGTTATATTTTAATCATAACCAAAAACCTTCATCAAATTTTACTAGCTTTAAGCTTAATCAATCAAAAGCCTTTAAAGTTAAAACTCTATTCAATAAACTACCAACATACTTTTCTCTTTACAACATCTATCCAGCTATTTTCATAAATCCTAACTGCTTTCGATATAATCTTCCTGACTCTCACTCATACTGGCTAACATGCTCTAACTCTTCTCTTATTACAAACATTATTAACTCATTAGTTCAGCATACTTTATCTAAAGCAGATCTTAATTTACCTACTAGTCAGCTATATGAACTTATTTGTAAAATTTAAAATTATGCCTCATTTGACTGAATACTATTTCAAGCAAACTTTTTTTATCTGGACCTTATTCTTAAAGGCCTTATACTTAAAGCTCTAATCGAAACAATTTATAATTACAACATACCTACTAAAATAGCATCACAAACTATTATTCAAACACTCCTTGATATTAATGATTAAATCTATAATCAAATATGAAAACCTTACTGTATTGACTTTTTAAATTAGAAAAAAAATAATAATATTACATCTCTTCAAACCTTTAACAATCACAATACCTCACAACAAACACAACAAATTAGATATCATAAAAGATCATATACAAACTATACATACTTATGTCTATGCAGAATAGCAGATCAATTACACTTACATCCTAATACCTGCCTACTGATTGGACAGGCTATTAGGAAAATCAATATATGGTCGACATTTTGGATTAATTATAGCACATCTTATAATTATATTCTAAATTTACAAATCTAGGTGGGCCTTGACCACCATAGTTGGTTTAGGTTGCAGATAAAGTTGTCTGAGCTTTAATTCCTGCATATAGTTTTTATTTTGTATTTTACAATCTTAGTATATCTTTAATTTATAGTATATTAATATGTACAACTAAAATTACTAATAAAGATATGAGCAAGGCCTTATCTTAACACCAAAAAAAAATTAATAAATAGTATAAATAAAATTTAATTTATAATAATAATTATAAATATTATTATTAAAATTTATTATTTATTAATTAAAATTTAATTATAATTTTTTTAATAACTAATTATCAAAATTATTTAGAAAATATTTACTATAATATATATAAATTTTATAATAAAAGTAATAAAATTTTCTTAGTTAAATTTAATAATAATAAAATAGAAAACTTTTTTACTAATAGTATTATGAAAACTTATTTATATTTTTAATAATATCAGAAATTTTTTAGATAATTTTTATTGATTTCTAGTAATAAAAATATTTGTAATTAATTTTTTTTGCTAATATATATTAATTAAAAATTATATATTAATATATATTATTAATAATATATATTAATTATATAATTATATTAATTTATATTAATATTAAGTACTAATAATATATATAAAAATTTATAATTTTTAATTAAATTTTAATAATAAATAACTCAATGACTATTAATTCAAATTAGTTAAAATTTTTATAATAAATAGTATTAATATATATTTATAATATATTAAAATTTATTAAATTTATTAAATGATTGCTTAATAATTATTTAATTTAATTAGATAAAATTTTAATAAATAATATATATATTAATATTATTTATAATAAAAATTT